>JARACY010002793.1:0-39172 GCA_029255725.1 Scrobipalpa atriplicella
CGCGCTCAACAGAAGACCGGCGGAGAACTCTTGCTATGAGTTCGGTGAGTTTCGTGGTACCTCCTATTACTACTACTACAGCAGCCACTTAACTGGTCTAAGGGTCTTCCCTTAATTTCTTGGCAGGCGTATGCTCGCTCGAGCATAGTAAGCAGAGTAAAAGTTATGATCTCTTAGTCGCCTTTTATGATATCCTTGAGACCATCTAGGTGGGTGCTATTTTGACATGACGACGACATATGAAGATGTTTTCATGGGATATTGATTAATAATCATGATTAGGTCTGAGAAGGGAGTCCTTCAAAATTCTTCTCTACACACACATGGAGCATGGAGAGCCTTGCCTTGAAAATTTGTGTCACTGGTCCAAGTACGGAGCTATTTGGATTTCTCTTGTTAGGTTTGAGTTTTAATAAACTACCACTAATAAGAACCATTATAAAAACTCAACCTTCCTATCATCAGGTGACAGCTATGACGGCAGCGTACTGATGGGCATAACCCTGACCGCGTTATGGTTCTACCGCGAACACAACCGTCTGGCCCGCAACTTGGGCAGGATCAACCCATGCTGGGACGATGAGCAGTTGTTCCATGTGGCTCGGCAGATCAACATCGCGCAGTACCAGCACATGCTGTACTATGAACTCTTTGCTGAGTTATTGGGTAAGAGTTTACTTCAGAGGAATCGGTGCTTAAGCCTGGAAGTGTTTTTGGTACAAGTGGCTCCCTCTGGTCACGCCCTTGTGTAAGGAGATCTAGATAAAGTAGAGGGTTGAAAAGCTAACTGACGATCGTGATTTCTGAAAATAGCAAATAAAGCTTTAAAGATGAATAAATACTAAAACATATTGTGGATTTATTGGAGTGTAATTTACACTGGACCACACGGTTAAGAATACTTCAAAGTCAATTTTTATTACAGGTAGGGAGAATGCGTTAGAAGCTGGTGTCATTTACGATACCAAGGGATACGTGAACGACTTCGACGAGAAGTACAAACCCGGTGTCTTCCACGAGTACGTTGTTGGCACTCGCTGGTTCCACACCTTCCAAGATGGACGCACTGAGTAAGATCTTTAATTTGCAATACGATGGCTTCTTCATTGGTGGAATATAAAAGGTATCCCAAGGGACTGTAAACAGTATTCAGTTGCTGTGGTTTCTTGGGATTTCAGAATCAAAACCTTACGGTTTACATCCTAAAGTGTCAAGTGCCAAGTCGTCTGGTGTTCTACTGTTTGCTATTGTCATGAAGTGGAGAGCATTTTGAGATTGATATATTATGATGATAATTAGTTATTTATGATATGGAATTTAGGTATACGATTTCTCCTTTAGTTTGTACAGCAACAGAGGCAAGTACCTCGGCACCAGAACCACCGTGGACGATGAGTACAGGAGTGGAATTTTCGAAGTGAACAACACAGAAGCTGATCTGACTCAGGGCGCGTTCCGCCAGCCGTCTGCCAAGTTTGACTGGACCATGGATCCTGACGTAAGTTTTTGGTTTGTTTGAGTTTTTTCTGCTAAATTGCAATTAATTGGTATTATCATCGTTATCTTCTTCTATCGAGTGGTTTTTTGATTCGATAGACGACTTGATGTACCCTGGTGCCAGTTTTCTTTTCACAGCTTATCACGTCTCTGACATGGATTGTGTCACGCCCACAGCACATTGGGAATATCAATTGACAAATTATCAACTTTGTGTTCCCCCTTGGCAATCGGACCCAGATGACCTCTCTAGATAGGAAGTTTTATGAGCATATTCACTTCCTAACGATAGCGGCTTGAAGCCTTAAGCCTAAAAATGTATATAATAAACTCTTTTACTACAGCTCGGAGAAAGACTCTTCGGGGACTTACAAAGAGCCTCAGACCTGCCAGCGATAGACATGCAGCGAGGTCGAGACGAGGGACTTCCTCCATACAATGAGTACAGGAAGATCTGTGGCATGAAGTACGCTAAGGACTGGGACGATTTCAAGGACACAATTTTACCTGATGTAATTATTCAAAATAACTGATTAAGCGATGCAAGAGAAAATCTGATTTGTGGTAGATTTGAGCTTTACTCGCCAGACTCCAAAAACAAATGTGACTTTCGTTAAATTATTAATTTCCACTGAATATAACTCCCACGATTGAAAAGATACATCACAGATCTATTTAGTTTTCATGGTAAATTATGAAGGAAAGGCCTAATCGTAAAAAATGTTCTTTATGAATCAAACAAAATTAAACTGTCGCATAAACATCTCGTCTCGCTGTTAAATTGTATTAGTACTTATCTAGAGGCATTTCCAGAGACTGGAGCAAATGAAGCGCTTATACGATGACGTGGACGACGTGGAGCTGATGGTGGCGATATACGCAGAGAAGTTCCTGCCCGGCTCCAACTGGGTCACCCCAACTCTGTTCTGCATCATGGCACAGAACCTCGTCCAGTGGAGGCGATCAGACAAATTCTTCTTCGAGCATGGGGACCATCATACGGCATTGACTTTGCGTAAGTTGAAAAGTGTATAGTATACCAGCTCTAACTGGATCACGCTGCATCATGGCACAGAACCTCGTCCAGTGATTTTTATTTGCCATGAGTTTGTTCTAGATTCAACGAGTAGTCAAGGCGTGATCAAACAGAGCAGAGTATGAAAGAAAGCGCTGGTATTCAGAATGTACTAACACATCCTCATACCGACATAAAACAAGCTGTTGACTCCCAATAGGGTGTTATAAGTGGCCCCTAGCGGAGCATTTAGGCTCGTATTTTTAAAGCGATCTCAAGATTGAGAGCAATATTAAGTATGGATTTGACAGGCCGTTTTGTACTGAAATGACATTTCTGATACGAACTCAAACTCGCTGTCACTCTTGAGAGCTGATTATAAATGCGGGCCTTAGACAAACTAAAAGGGAGATTCCATTCCATTTCCATACTTGTATTGTAATGTTGTTTCTTTTCTTCTCTTTTGTTCTCCACTTATTTAACATCGGTGGAAAGAAATGGTGTAGTACAACTTTGATAGCTTTTTGAATTTTACAGCTCAGCTGTATGAAATTCGGAAGACCAGTGTGGCAAGACTCGTTTGCGACAACGGAGACAGAGTTGACAGCATCCAGCCTTGGGCCTTATTCAATCCAGGAGAGAAGTATGGACCTTTACTTATTACCTTTACGTATTTCAGTCTTCTCAAGAATGATAAAAAGTTTCTTTAATTGACAATTTTGTTTTTCAGCAATGAAATAACGGAGTGCAAGAAGATCCCAGGCATTGATTTAAGGAAGTGGGAAGACGCGAAGTGTTACAAAAAGGATGGTGTTAAAAAAGAGAGTCAAGAAGGGGAAACAGTCGGCGGAGTTTTGGACATGGGAAGCGATTTTTATTGGGGAAAGAAATAGTACGGTTTTTTTTTCCATTATTCGCTTGCCCTATTCGCGCATATAGTTTAAATTAAACCAATAGGCCGCTATAATACGGCCTCATTTTTGAGTAAAATTTTATCAAATCAGCTTTGTATTGATATTTTGAATAAAAAGTCGTGAAAAAGAGGTGGTTTTATATTTGAAAATCTATTAGAATAAATTAGGCGCACAGAATACTGGAGATTTTGTACCCAACGGGCGTCCTGCGCACACTCAGAGCTCCAAATGTAGTAATGTCTTTTATGAATTTTGACTAACGCTCGTTGAGTTAGAAAAGGACACTACGATAACTGCAAAGAGACGGCGACGGCGGCGCTGAGGTGACAAACAATTTCTATAGAAAATTTGTCAGCTGACGCCTCGACTCTTTGGTAAGTATCCGATGTGTTGCAAATAAGTATAACGACAACGGAATGTAGAGGACGAGTTTATTTTAGTAAAATATATTCTATCAATATCTTTGATGTATGTTATCCATTAAAACTTTTTCTTACTCAAGAACTATTTTTGCAACGCCATTATCATAAAAGCAGATAAATGAGAGTTTTAAAACAATTTAGATTAAAACTAAAAATCACCTGCTGCACTGCATCATTCTTGCGGCTCATGATTTAAAATAAAAATGAGAAATGACAAACACAAAATAAGTCCGATCATTTTCACTTTGAAAAACTTAGGTACATTTAGGAGCAGAAGCATTATAGTAGGTAGTAGTTGTAGATAGGTTTACACAATACATTGATAACAGCCAAACAACACATTCCAGGGGTCAAATAATGTCCCACTATCAGTATTCACCCCCGTTTGGGAATGCCGGCGCGCCACAGGAATTCCGCATATTATGCCGAATTGCCGAACACAATCGACTGTTGTACTGTTGAAAACAAACATGGATTCTATCAACACAATGATGATTGGGTTAGTAAAGATGGGTATTTGGGTCATAGTGGTTTTTCGATTTATTTTATTGGCACCACTAACTTTGAAGTGAAACTTCTTTAGGCGCGTTGAGATTAAAATTTTCAAGGTCGCGTCACGGGCAAACGGGGTCGATTTAGGATTGTCCCGTTTGTCCCGTTACGATGTCAGAAATGTCAAAGAAGTTTCACTTCTGACACGGGTGCTCGGTACACACGCTCTTTTTTATGAGATGGATGACTCGTGTTCTGCATTTTTGAGGAATTACTTAAAACTGAAAAACTGAAACTGAAAAAGTTACGGAATCTGGCGAGTGTAGTAGACTATCGCGTCATAAAACCCGACTCGTTAAATTAATTTATCCAATTTGACAATCACATTAAAATTAAATCCTAATGAAATCACATTAATATGACAAGACAAATCGCCACTATTTTGACAAATGTACCTATCAATATTACAATCTATGACATTTATCTATGATACCTAAGCAGATACATGCAGTTACATCATTGTGTAACTACGTGGTAACAACGTAATACTATCACGTCTGATTAAAATACCAGAGAACTAATAACATGAAATTTATAAAAAAAAAAAAATGCATGCAACAATCGTGTGAAATTTTCCTGCAAAATCAATAAATAATGTACTTTGTAATTGTGAGAAAACAATAAGCTTGTTAACTGAATAATTGAAAAATTTCTTCCGGCAAACAATGTCCTCGACTCCTCATCCTATAATGTCCTCATTCTAAAATGGGTCTGCATTTTACTCTACGTTTAGTTAGGCTAAGAGTCGGCGATCAAGCGGGCACATTGATGAACCCTGATGTCAGAGGTTTTAAACCACCAAAGAAGCCTCTAAAATAATTATTGTAACGACCGCTTCCTTCATGATTAAGGATGCACTGTACTTACCAAACAGTTTTTTTAAAATTCTAAATGGGATTGCTCTTGACTCTAGACACTAGGTCAGAGATGACCGTGACAGAGTCGACGATAGAGGGAGCTCACCCAGAAAATGCCTGTTGGCACTGGCAGTTTCACGCACCGACGGAACATAGCAAGCTGTTTGGCACCGGACTCCGGTGAGAGGGTGATCGCGAGCCAGGCGGCCCCTTGCGGAGCCTACCACCGCTTTGTTAGGATCGTTCAGCCGGACTTCTTCACAGGCTAGCCTGTGATGCCCGGGGTGGACCACTAGGAGTTAGATCCTATCCCAACCCAAAAAAATAGGGGTTAATAATTCTGTTTTTGTGTCCAAGAGGGACCCTGGGAATTGAACCCACGACCTACGGATTAGAAGCCCAAGGCTCAGACTACTAGAGCTCAGAGTTAACAATACTATTATCATGATTGTTGGAAACAGTTTATAGCTAAAGTTTTTGTTTGTAAATTTTTGTAGAGCATTGTGTTGCAAAGTATAGTAAATCAATTAATGAGCAACTAATTTACTCCCAAGAATCTCAGTAAAAAATAAAAATACAAGCATTATCACACAATACAGTAGGAAATGTTAGTACTGATTAAAAATGATCCTGTTTTTTCTTGGTTGATTAATAACTTTCTACTTAGTGACTGGCTTGCAGGGCTATTTGTTCAGTAACAGTAGTATACCTATACAGTCGCCACGTCGCCGCTTTCTGCGCGTTCTCTACATTCTAGCTTAAACCTACAAACCTAAAGGGCGATATTTTGTATAACCAATTTTTTTTTACCAGTGTGTAATGAATTACCTACTGTATGTGCTATTTTGGACTTATTTTTGTAAGGTTTAAAACGTGTTTGTGTTAGAAGAGGATTATGGTTATTGACATGAAAAATCTGTTAAAGTTGAAATATTAAATTGTAACTTAAATTTAAAGGGGGGTCATTCTAACCCAGTACATAATCCTGTCTACGATAATAACAGTTTTAGCAAAATATTACAGATGAATACATACATATATACGCCAAATTTTATTAATTTCATAAGTGAATTCCGTAAATTGACCCACTGATTTGACTCTAAACTGTTTTTACCAGGAATTCGTGTGTTTTTATTTTTTTTGATCCTGAAGGTTCAGAAATACGCATCAAATATAAGGCAAGATGATAGGCCTGGTACTGTTCTGGTTGCTGTGTTCCCTGTTTGTCTATTGGCTTTGGAGCAAGAACGCTGCAAACTCAGGGAATGAACCACCAGCTTTCCCTGGACGTCTACCCATCATAGGACATGCCCATCTGATCACTGGAGATAGTAAAGGTACACGCCAAAACTTGGGCACTTAAATAAGAGGAGTTTAAAAAAATAACAAATAATAAATATCGGGTTTAAGATGGCTGTCCCGAAAAGTTAAAGGTGTTGGGTAGTCAATGAAACTGAACAACTTACACAAAGCCATACTTTTTAAAAAAATGAGGCCTTCCCTATACGAAATTGCATGATCGAAGTGGGCATTTTGTACGGGGAAGTCAGGATATTCAGAAAAATATAGAATGTGCCAGCTGTATCTCCTCCCGGGTAGGTATGCTGTAAAAACCAGCTAAGGGATTCGAGGGTTTCAGTATATTGTAAATTAGGCGATGGGCTGAAAACCTGTCACTACAGCAATATACAGATCTATCTTAAACAACCCTCAAACCTCTGCCTACCCCATTAGAAATACAGGCGTGATAGTATGCATACATATATGTATTTAACTTTGTTTTTATCACTTTTTTATTGATTTATTCAAAGTTTTAACCTGACACTTGATTTTTTGATGGCGTGCTCTGAACTCGGACCATAAAAGTATTACTTACAATATGGTATTGTTTATTACCTACACATGAAATGTCGATCATGTTTTTGGGGAAAGTTGTTTGTTTATTGGTATCAATTCGGCTGAACCAAAATTACCTTTTGATTAAATAAATCCATCCGTCGATATTGCCATCTATTTCCGAATGCATGAAACTTTATCATGCTGTCAAACTAGGCGAATAGCTAGATAATAATACCTACTATAGCTAGAATCTTTTCAGACTTATGGAAAGTCATCCAAGACTTGTCGGATGGCTGCATCAAGCTGGGAGGTGCTATGACCGCGTACATTGGACCGAGGACCCTATACGGTAAATCATTAACTTATTTTCTTCATAGGTGTAATATAAAGCATAAAGCACTTTGTATCACGCAGAAGAGTGTGCGATTCTCAACTTGTGTGTATTGACTCAATAATAATAATCGGTAATGTTCCCACCTCCCCTCGATGCACAATGTACTATTCTGTGCAGATATTTTTTTCATGTGATCCTTTGAACTATAGTACGCAATTAAATTCACACTGTAGTGTAGGTGTTTTACGCTTTGCTTAGTGTAATCAGCTTACCCCAAAAGATATACAGGCGTGAATATAATGTATCTATGTATAATGATCCATTGTTTGTTCAGCCCTGTGCGACCCTGATGACGTGATGACAGTCGTGAACACCTGTCTCGAGAAAGATGACTTTTACGAGTTCGCCAAACCCTGGCTTGGAGAGGGTCTTGTCACGGGGAAAGGTGAGTGAACACATCTTACTGATACTTATTTAGGGTAAGAATGGACAAACAAGGCGTGGTCGAACAAGGGTATGGAGTTTGGTTCATCGGGGAAGTGGTTTCTCAGGCGTTTTACAATACTGGTTGCAATGCAATGACCATTTGAAAAATCATTTTTCGCTGAAACTTTGTGTAGTTCTTTAGGTGATCCTAAATGGATTTCACCCCAGAGCCATCCCAATTTTATTTTGAAAGGAAAAAGGTTCCATTTCATCCAAAATTTCTTGATCAATTCCGCAAACCATGCACAACCTTTATATTATGAGTGAGACTACGTAATTCTTACTATATTCGTAAGTACCTGACTACCGTTGTTTATTTACTAGTATCAATCTGGCGCAACCACCGCAAGCTACTGAACCCAGCTTTTAGCCCCGCAGTTTTGGACGGCTTCCTGGGTGTGTTCAACAAGCAGGCTCGTGGATTAGTGCAGGACCTGGAACGGAAAGTTGGCAGGGGATCCTTCGACCACTGGACCTACACGAGGCATAATGCCTTGGAGACTATTTGCTGTGAGTTTTCGTCTTCTTCTTCTGGTTAGCGTTTACCCAGCCTAGTGATTGGATGTCATCAATAATCATGAGAGTTTTCGAGTAAGTTTGTTCCTTGTAGTATCTTATTAGATATGGGAGATTACGACCATACACCGTGGATGCCGAAGACCAGGAAAAGTGGAGAAAATAAAGTTGGAAAGCGGGCTCCAGCATTGGCCCGGGATAACGCTAGCAGACGAAGAAGAGGATCCTAGTAGGGTGGTATCATGTAAATTAAAGTGGTATGAAGACTGTCCTATGCTAGATGAATTATGGGCCTAAATTTGCACCCAGTATACCAAGGAACAACAGACGTGGCAAGAAAAACAAGATGCTTTTATAGAACATAATGTTGTTGTATTATAATGCCTATCAATATAATTTTTTTGCGAAATCTCAACTTGCTGATCTCAACTTTTCTTGCTTCTATACTCTCTGTTTCCAGTGACAGCTCTCGGCGTAGACTTCTCAGACCACACAATCCTCAACCAAGAGTACGTGGAAGCCGCCAAGGAGATGATGAACTTGCTTATTGAGCGCTTCCGGAACATCCTCATGCACAACCATTGGATTTATAGCTGGACTCGGCTTAAAAAGAAGCAGGACAGACTTCTGGAGATCATACATAATATGACTAACGAGGTATCATAAGTTATTGCTTATTTTTAAAAGGCACATGTCAGTTGTCAGGTCAGATAAGGTAATATTGTACTACTTCATACTTTGCTTTGGATATAAAATCCATCCTGAAGAGAAAAAGCATTTTCTATATTTTTTATGTTTTTCTTAGGTCCTACAAAGAAGGCGAACCGAAATGGATAGCAAAATACCAATACCAGTCGACCAGCTCACTGAAAAGAAATTAGGTAGGAACTTGAAAAATACGCTGATGAGCCCATGTATAGCCAAAGACATAGTTGATATTACCAAATAGAAATTTGTGAAACTTAGGCGAAATCAACTTATTATCTACACTACGCTGTAGTTTATGATTCTGTCTCCTATAGTAACTAATCGTTACAAAAACCATGACAGATATTTAGGAAGCAGTTCAAAAGCTGTGCTGATGGTCAGTGCTGATAACGAATTATTTTCTTCCAGGGAACAAATTCAAGGCATTTCTGGATCTCCTTCTAGAATTAACTGATGCGAAGAACGCGTTCTCGGACCAAGAGATTCGCGAGGAGGTGGACACCATGATAGTCGCTGGTCACGACACCTCTGCCTCCGTGCTCATGTACACCATGGTCATGATTGGCTCTTACACGCATGTGCAAGAGAGAATCTATAAAGAGTAAGTTTCTATATTTGTACTTCACTTCACAAGCTTCTTCCACAAGATCCCTTCTATCATTGCACAAATAAACGCACCACAGGATGCTATCCATACAAACATACCCAACCTGTCGTTTTACTGCACAGCATGGGATTTTCTTTTGTTTCCGAAAGCAACCGTACCTCTGAGCGCTAGCTACATTTACTCTTCTGTGGTACCTCTTCACCAGTTTCAACCTTTCTGTCATATCTGAACTTTACTAGGAAATGTCAAATCCATACTTGAAAGTTATATTGGTCTATTGTCTATTCAGATTGGAAGAAGTGTTCGGCGACTCAGATCGTGACGTCGAGAAGCAAGACCTATGCAAGCTGGTATACTTGGAGGCTGTAATCAAGGAGAGCATGAGGATCTTACCCATCGTGCCTGTCATCGCTAGGAAACTCGACAGGAATGTTAAACTGAGTGAGTTAACACACCTACCACAACTATATTCACTGGCAGACATTTCCCTTTTGGTGTGCAGGAAATAAAAGTAACATAGAGTAATTTCTTACGAACCAAAATCGCTTTATTCAGGGTGGGGGTGTGCCCCTCGGTGGGGACGTTTATGAGCTGATGATAATGATGATTAATTTCTTTTTCCAAACAATTACTATATATAAACTAAATGTTTAGTATTTAAAAAAAAAAACTCCAAACGTTCGTTTTGCGCTGCAGTGCAATGTCCCTTGGCTGAGCCGTAAACGAAAATCTTCTACAGCATATCTCAAGAAAGTGAAATGCTACTATTTCAAAGGCAAATGAAAATTATTGTCTGAGACTTTGTCTGTTTCCAGAAAACTGCACTCTCTCAGCTGGCAGAACTTGCTTCATCTTCCTATACGGAGTGAACCGTCACCCGATCTGGGGCGAGGACGCTCAGGAGTTCAAGCCGGAGAGATGGCTCAACCAGACCACGCTGCCTGATCATCCAGCCGCCTTCGCTGGCTTCAGTATGGGCAGGCGGCAGTGCATTGGTGAGTTAAAGCCACAGACAAATTTTGCTATTTACTCGAAGCTACTGATTCTAGAAAGTTCGGTCTTACACCAGTGGATGCCGAAGATGGGCAAAGTGGTAGACGAAGCCGGAAAGCAACCTAACCCACTAGGCCGGGAAAACGCTTGGCAGATGAAGACTCGTAGCTGCTCGATAGGATAAGGAGGCCTTCGCTCAGCCAACTAATCATGGGGCAGCTCCCTGCAAAATGGTAGGGGTTGCTCAATCAATTAAACTGAACAGATTTCACCAGAAAATTCTTTCAGAAAATAGAAAATCATTGACTTCCTCATACAAAATTACCACCTCAATGATACAATTTGCATGAAGGACGATCTTCTTGTATTCCTGACTTCTTTTTGTATTCCTGAAAGAATATATCTGTGTAAGCTGTTCATAGCAACCCCTATCAGACTATTATATATTCTGTGCTATCAGTTAGCGAGAAGCTGTCCCTTACACTTCAGTTATGTATCAATGTTACACACTGTTTATTTTTTAGGTAAAACCTACGCTCTGATGTCAATAAAAACGACTCTTGCGCATGTGGTGCGCCACTACCGCATCCAGAGCGACTGCACCAAACTGCAGCTGAAACTGGACGTGTTGCTGAAACCAGCCGCAGGACATCACATCACCATAGAGCGGAGATAGTATTAGTTTGAGGTTAAAATGACGCAGTCCGCGCTGCTTAAGTGTGATGTGAATATTAGATTGGCAAAATTTCATAAAAGACTTCAAGAAGATTGCCCCTAAGTGTACTTGTGCTAAAAATGTGAATCTGCTCATGAAACTGAACAACTTTTCATAAGAAACATATAGGCCCGTATTTATAATCAGCTCTCAAGAGTGACAGCAAGTTTGAGTTCGTATCAGAAATGTCACTTCAGTACAAAACGACCTGTCAAATCCATATTTAATATTGCTCTCACTCTTGAGATCTCTTAATAAATACAAGCCATAGACAATTAATGTTGTCCTACCATGCAAAATGCATCAGCGCATTTTATTTGTTCGTTTTTCAATCCATCTCTTTTGAGAAACCGGACATCTTGCTGAAAATTTACCGGTGGCCAAAATTGTCATCATATAATGAAGAATCATAGAGCGAAGATAAACTTAGTAGAGGTAAATATAGTAAGAAACTTTTAATATTGTACAGTGCTTTCATAGCTGAATGAAATAGTGAGAAAATGGATTTGTAAAATTAAGTTAATCAAAGTAATGTTCAAAATATATGTTATAGTATAATGTTGTAGGAAGCAATTTAAAAAAAAAAGCAATATGCTAGAAATTTGTTTTTACTACCTATACAGTCAAATTTTATTCCCACTCCTGAGTAAACATTTGTAATTTGAATATAGCCGATCATCAACCATCGTAAACCTCATTCCTCAGGACCTGTTTCATAAAACTTCAATTTCAACTAGAATTTGAAGTACATTGCGCAGCCAGTCACAGTATAATGTTTTTAAGTTCTACCTGACAATACCAACTAGTACAATGGTGTCCAATAAGCCATGGATAATACCATGGATAACACTGATGGAAAAGAATCTACGCATGAAACTGAACAAAATTTTCTTAGTAACATTTTTTCGAAATATAAAAAAAAAAATTGTATCTCCATTACTAAATTACTTGACCAGCTAACACTTTTGTATACCTAAGAGGTTTCAGGATGGGGATCATTCGGTATGTCTTTAATCCGTATTCATAATTAGCTGTTGAGGTTTCTTGACAGCGAGTTTGAGTTCGTACCAGAAATGTCATTTCAGAACAAAACGGTCTATCAAATCTGGACTTAATATTGCTCTTAATCTTGAGATAGCTAAGTCATATACAAGCCAAAGATACGATGGTAATCCGCTTACGCAATGTAAATCGGATTGTAGTTTTATAAGACGGGCCCCTGGACCTTCCAAGATGAGGACTCCATCCTCCATCAGTCGGTCCAGTGAGCATGCGGGTCACGTCTCTCGGCCTCCGGACCGCTCGCTCTAATGCACCAACCAATTTATTTAAAATATTATACCCAGTATTATTTGTAGTAGACTTGCTGGTGAATAAGATTGATGGTGCTGATACTAGTAAGTTACAGTGATACTACCATGAAAATATATTTAATATCTTTACTACCTGTGACTAGCAATAAATAAATTTGAATTTTGAATTTGAATTTGATGATGTTCAGCGTACTACATAGTAAACCTTTTAAATTGAAAAAGAAAGAGTACAAGGCGTGTTGGTCGGTCAACGAAATAAGGCAATGATAATGATTGGGGAAATCGGGAAAAATCATCATGAAAATTTTTAAATTTTGCTGACTGAGCAAAGTTGAAAGCTATGCGGAAAGCTGTATCTATATTTTAAAACCACGTCCACCATCGACCATCACTTTATTGGAAAATTATCCAAATGGATCATCCTACAGGTATACGTCATATCAAAAGCTGTAATCAAGTTGAGCCTGGGAGTTTAAATACCTGGGAATTTTACAGAATTTGTTGTTTTCACCGCAGTTATTTCCCAGAAATTTAGATTTTATTTGCTACCAAGTCTATTCAATCAACTTTCCACGGGTTGTAGAATGCTGAGTGCAATCATGCGCTATGAATATCCTTGTGCATCTCACTAATTTAATAAAATATGTGAAAGTTTGCACGTTTTGATGTTTGAATTTTTGATCTGTTATGAGTAGACGACATCCGACAACACGGAGGTCAGGTCAGGATCAGGACTGGCTGAGCACAAGACAAGAGGCCGCCATGATGATTGTGATGGATGTTTGTTACGGTTGGTTCATATATCATCTTCCTAGCCTTTTTCCCGTATGTCACGGGGTCGGCTACCTAATCTAGGGGATTGAACGAGGGTACTGGTTTTTACACAGAGCGACTGCCATTCTGACCTCCGCAACCCAGAAGGGAAATCAGACCCAATCCTAGATTAGGTTACACACAACCTTTGAATTTCTTCGTAGGTGTGTGCAGGTTTCCTCACGATGTTTTCCTTCACCGTAAAAGCGCCGAATAAACGTACACATGAAATTCGAAAACCGAAAAACACATTGGTACGTGGTGGGATTCAAACCACGACCTCCTGCACGTAAGGCCCTATTCACTACACCATCCGGGCTTCTTACGGTTGGTTCATGGTATATGAGTTTGGTTATATGTGTTGTTTTAAGTCATTAGAACAAAACCTGATGTCAGAGTTTTGTGGGCCTCTGTCATAGTTTGTTTAATAACCACTATGAAAGGCAGAGCAACAGGGGACGGCGCTTTTTAAAAAAAACTATAAAAAATAATAAAGTGTGACGCGGTAACAATGCAGCAGTTGATTGTAAGGGTCTATTCACATAGAGAAGCGACGCGAAGCGGTGCGCACCTTCAAAAGCGTGACACAATACAGAACTTTATTTACTATGCAAAATTCATAGACAGAACTCAAAAATTCTTCGCGGTGGTGTCACGCTCATTAGCCAGCCTCTTCTTGGTACAACGAGATGCAGCATCTTCAAGCAGCTTCACGCCGCGTCACGTCTCGTCGCTTCCCGGTGTGAACTAACCTTTAGGATCAAATTCAATAAGTGAGCTTCACAGACTAAAACAATTTGGACTTTAAGAATAGTTTCAGTAGATAAAGTATTTGCAATTGTATGAGTGTAATTAATAAAGTTCAGAAGAGTCAGAAAGTTTTGGACATCTTGGGTACTTTAATATAAAATGTGAAAGAGTTTTCATATTCCTCGAAAAAGGGATGCAGTGTTTGTTTTATTTGTATGTCTTTGAATGTTTTAATATTTTAGATACCTAAAGTTCAAGATGTTCAAAAAAGTGAACAAAAATGATATAACTAATACAAGTAGGTAATAATAATATACCAATTTTTTTTAACAATTAGGTGATCTAGTATAAAATAAACCCTGTATTATGACAAAGTTAATCCCAACCGAACCTACATCTCAATATTGTTTGTATCGCGGCACGTCTGCTTACTAAAGAGGGTCGGTCGGGTCGCTCGACGTCATAATGTACCCGCATATGTACCTAAACATATTGTTTTTGAAGGCTTATCGGGGACAGATTAAATTATCAATATAAAAACGTCTTCCATGCTGGACTGGAATTGAAAATTAATGACCCCTATTACTTTGCAAGAAATAGTCCTTTACACCCCAAAGCGCTATCCTTTCAAATGATTATTGGCGACGTGATCATCATTTTATTGCGACACTTGACCTCGGAAACTCTTAGACCATGGAGGACGATTAATTTTTTCAAAACATTTTCGAATCTAGTCTACGTTATTTCATCTAAATCCTGCAAAAAACACTCTGAAAATACTGAAAACTGAGATTTCTCAAGATCGTATCTATCCAATAGTCCCATAGATACAATCTTACGTTTGAATAGTCTAAACAAACAGTTAATTCTTGGTCTTTAATCACGCCTTATCAATCGGATAGACCCGACGCTGAGTGTTCGCAAATATTTATCCAAAGTTGTCATCAGATCAACATTGAAGTAGATTGTGCATGTCGACTTACCTTGTGCTTACGAAATCTCGTAGTATCGGAGTTTTGAGAGCACTTTTAGCCAGTCTGTTTGGTCTTCTCTAGGGCGCTGCTGAAACAGTCGAAAAATAATGGTTTATCATCATAATGCTCGTATAGGTAGGACCTCGTAACCTCGAAACTCTAATAGGGCCTCAGTCGAGCCTACCCAGAATTAGGGCAATCGAACTTTACTAGACCACGGCCAGTACGTCGGATGAATTGTTTGACTCCACACAGAACCTTTTAATGTTTTCGCAAGGGTGTGCAGGTTTCCACGAAAAAAAAAATGCTTAATTGAGTTGCAAAATACTGACAATACAGTTGGACGACTATAACATAAAGTATATATATTCCGCTTCACAGAAAGTACAAAAAAGTTACGTTCTTGTTTTCATACAGTTTGCAGAGATGGCGTAATCTATCTTTTTAAATTTAATAGGGTCTGTGTATTTATCTTAGTGGAGGAAAATCGCCTCCCCTTGAGCAGGAATGACGACGTTGGATAAGTTCGAGGTCGACTCAAAGACAAACAGTTTTTGATAGACGTGGCAACATTCTTTACAAGCATAGCAAACAACTTGCTGTGTTCCGACGGTGCGTGAGAGTACCAGAGCCATGACAGGCGTCTTCTGGGTGATAGTCGACTCTGTCACTGTCAAAACTGACTTTGTAGAGTCAAGTCAAGAGTAAGCCCATTTCTAATACAAAAATTGCATATACTTAGTCAGTTACTTTGCAGGAACTTCACGTTGTTTTACTCAAAGATCGGAATTTCAAAATTAAACTGGAATTTTCATATTAAAATAGCGCTTGTGCTGAACCACGAGTAATTGAGTCTAAATATTTTTTACAACATAATATATAAGTATTTTTTTAGCAGAAATATTTATAACACTATTGGGATGAGATTTTGATATTGCAGATTATGTAAGTAAAATAAAAATAGCATCCAATAAAAAAAAAACAAGTTTCGTCGGTGAACATAAACACAGTACAGCTAGACAACTAAAAACACTCGAACATAAAACCACTTCCTTTTTTGAAGATATTTAAATATAATCAAACGGAAATCCCACATAATACCAGAACCCAAGCAGTTTACTTTACCCACCACGGGAACATGTGTCATAATTAATTGACCCGCCCGAGTTCGTATTGCTTGATTTAGTGCCCCCAGATGCCGCTCGGGTTGCCCACCCATCATTACGAGTGACTCGTGTTTCGCTTGCTAGTTCTGTAACTACTTATAAGTAGAAATTAAAGTCTTCTACTTCCATCGAGTGAATTTTTCAGTCAATAAACTACTTACCTTGGTTTCAGTTTTTTTTAAAGCTGACTGGTTTCTGACATGATTGAGACTTTAAAGCATTTTTTTTTCATTCATCCATTATAGGATAGGCAAAGGAACAGAGCCATACAGCCTCGTCTGATTTTTCACATCATCTTGAATTATCAAAAGAAAATTGAAGACTTGGCTAAATGCCTTAATGATAATATACTGAAGACTTGGCTTTAAAGCACGGAATATTTTTTGTTGACACACAAGGTTCAGTCTACTAGAGGCGGTCAGTAAAATATGAAGCAAAAACTCTGCCCATCGCGTCAAGTGGGCAGACTTTTCATTCAGACCTGTCAATCGAAACCAACGTGTTTTGCAGCTAGTAAATTCTATTTCTTTGTTTCTTGCGAGAAGTTTAAATTTCGAAACAACAATCATAACTTTGTCACAAGTATAAAGTATGTGCAGTGCGGCTCGGAAATTTTTTTGGTTGGCGTTTCTTCGTGATTATGTATTTAGTTAGTATTGTTTATCAAAGATTGTATGCTACATTGTGTTTAAGTTTGCATGTTTCAAAAGCACTTTAAGAAAGATTCTAAATATGACTTTATAATGACTTTTGTGTAGTATAAGATACATTTCTGTTTTTTACGTTGTACACGGTTGTAACAAAAATGGAATACCACAGAGTAACATAGTCCATCTACGCCGATTGTTACTGAATCACCCCTTAATCTATGGCATGCAATTAAATTAACACCCTGTATATTCTGTGCCACCGCTTTAAAAGCTTTAAAATTAACAAAATGCACTAAACGAATTTTCTAATTTTCCACGTGTCAAAAGTTCTTTCTTCACTCGAAGAGTCGAAATAGAAAATAAAAGTATAACGTAAGTACCTATAAAACATAATCTGTACATACATAAATCACGCCTTTATCCCTAATGAGGTAGACAGAACGTCAACGAACAAAAAAAAAGTTCATTCCGCCACGTATATTGCTGTAGTGACAGATTGTCAGCCTATCGTCTAAATTACAATATACTGAAACCCTCGAATCCCTTAGCTGATTTTTACAGCATGCCCGGGACAAAGAAAATATAATATTAGCTAACGCTCGGGAGGTGATGCAACTGGCATATTCTATGATTTTCTATCGCTCCCAGTCCAGCATGAAAGCAACATAATCTGTAAATGTAAAGTGGGAAAATCCAAGTAGTACGTAATTCAAGAAAACCGCGGGTATTTTGTAAAAGCATTAGCCGGGTTGTTTTCGAAGAGCATCCTAATGGGCGCGGTCAATAATAATCCCACCAAAAACATAAATGTAAAAATAGAAGCCAAGTTCTTGGTAGTTTGGTGCATGGTTTGCACAAAAAAGTTGTGATATCAAAAAAGCGGGCCAAGTCAAGGGTTTATTAAAGTAATTCTAAGCTCTTCAATAAGGTATCATTTCATGCAACTTGGCCGTTGTAGAGAAGAATACAAACTGTCACCTACAACACCACTCTACAACGGCCAAGTTGCATGAAATGATACCTTATTGAAGAGCTTAGAATTACTTTAATAAACCCTTGACTTGGCCCGCTTTTTTGATATCACAACTTTTTTGTGCAAACCATGCACCAAACTACCAAGAACTTGGCTTCTATTTTTACATTTATGTTTTTGGTGGGATATCATGACTTTTTGTCGGTAATTTAAATTGATCTAAATATAAATTTACTATTATTCAATATTCTTATAATTATGGGAGTGGGTAACATAATGAATATAAGGTAATATTTGATCAATTACTTTTTCAAGTACGACGGCTTTACTTGCAAATATCTCGAGACATACATATTTAGGAAACTTAGTTTTAAAGAAACCTTAACTTTATTTTACAAGACCTATCTAATGACACCCCACTCGATATAGTAGGTAAAAAAATTAAAAATACCCCCTTCCCCCCCCTCCCCTATATATTTTTTTACTTCTTTTGAATTTTTCCACAATTGTTACATTATAATCTATCATCATACCAAATTTGAACTTTGTAGGTCATTACAAGACCTATCTAATGACACCCCACTCGATATAGTAGGTAAACAATTTAAAAATGCCCCCTTTTCCCCCCCCCTATACATATTTTTTTACTTTTTTGAATTTTTCCAAAATTGTTTCATTACAATCTATCATCATACCAAATTTGAACTTTGTAGGTCATCTGGAAGTAGGTTAGGTTTTTGATCTATATGTCAGTCAGTCAGTCAGTCAGTCAGTCAGTCAATCAATCATAAAAATGCCGATATTCAGACGTTAATATCTATTTAACCGATAAAGCTATGTTCATAAAATTTTGTATACTTGTTTACGTAGGTGGTCCTGATATGTAAACCAAATTTGGTGTATTTACGTTGAATAGTTTTTGAGTTATTGAGGGGTCAAAAGTGACTCCAAATGGTTCCTGTAAAATAACACACGGTGCTGCCCGCCAGTTCTCTGCGTTTGGCTTGAACTTGGCTGGACACGCTACCGCGTGTCTAGATACTTGGCGTAAGACGTGCTGCCCCGGGACGTGATGTCCGGACCTGGGGCCAGCAGACCCGCGGCGCGCTCACCTTGAGCAACCTTAACGCATAAAAGTTGGCTCAATTCTAGACAGGGTTGCTAGATGCAGAATTCTTTTTCTCGTACAAGAAGGGCGCCAAAAATCTCGTACTTTCAGAAAAAAATCTCGTACAAGTATAAATTTGGAAAAAAATTCGCCTAAAACCCATAAAGAAGACTAAAGGTTTCTGTAAAGATTTGCGCTTAGGATGTGAATGAAACAAACTTTACTGGAAAACGCGCTTGCAGTCTGCATTTGCATCAAGCACGAGGCAAAGAAAAGATAGAACTGAGACCACAAAGCTGGTCAAGTCGGATTGAAAATCTTCGCCATTGGTAGTACTATTATATATAAACTAAACCTGTGACTAAACCTTAAGCTCTCTGGTAAGCTGAATCTTGAGGTTGTGTGTTCAACTCCTACAGACCAGGGCACACAAAATTGTTTCTAGGTTGACTAGGACAAACATTACCCTCTTTTATAATCCCGTGAGCCTATGACATATTCAACTTTTCTAGTAAATCTCAAAATCCTTTAGTTTCGTGGCCCCATGGAAAGGTCCGTCCATTAAACAGAAGTTGCCATGGTTCTACTTAATTTTTCCAATACCTACCTACTGGTGGGTGAGGACGTTTCCATTTTGCAAACTTTAATACAGCGACAATTAACAAGTTTTACTAATAAAGGTCTGTAGAAGGTTTCACCACTGAAAAATCTGAATAGTTGGTTTAGTATATTTGTCATAGTCAAACCTCGAAGCTTCGGCGCTCCTAGGTTTGACTAGTCAATCCTCAGGTCTGACTGTAGGTTAGGTTAGGTTAGGTTAGGTGACATATCAGTCAGACCTGAGCATTGACTAGTCAGATCTGACGATTGATTAGTCAAACCTATAGGAGCGCAGGATTTCGAGGTTTGTCTATAACATTTGTTATGCATTCAGATTATAATTTAATAGTTTGAAGTGCTAGTAGGAACAGCTTCCCGCAAACTGATTGGGGTCGCTCAGTCAACAAAACTGGACACCAAGAATTTTTGACAAGAAATATTAATACCATTTGTGGCTAATTGGTAATAGCGTAAAAACCTTCACGTTTCGGCTGCGGGTTGCCCATGTCGCCCTTATGATCGGGTGTCGGAAATAATACCAAACACAGATCTAGACTGGATATTATAATTGTTCAAGTCAATCAACTTTGAGTGCACAACAAAACTCAGTTTTACGGAGTTTTAGTCCGGATATAACCAGTCTGCTTAGCCTGATTTCTGTCGTTGCAGAAAAAATTGTGTTTATTAAAAAAATATAAAATAAATATTGCTTTTTGAAAAAAAATTGTTGGACGACATTACAGAATAGAAGCTAGCGCCTTCTCAAATCAGCAGATGCGAAAATCTATACGCTTTCTTATGGTAGCGTGGTCTACCTTAATTTCCGTCTGTGTCATTGAGCTGTTGAAATGACACATTCATGATAGAAGCCACCGCTGCGGGTGTGTAGAAGACTGATAGAGGGCCCTGCACGATATACCTACTTACCGTGTTTGGGGCGATTATTATGACAATGCTATCGATTCGTGGAGGGAACAACGTGGGAACAACTTAACAAAATCATCTCTAAAATTATTGCCGTCCTTTTTTGTTCCCTTATGATAGAAAATGACAGGTATAGACTTATATTAGTTAAGTCGTGTTTTTTGCAACTACGAATTGCTACCAATGCATGATAATGTAAATAATGTTTTACATTATTCTTACATTTCACGCAATGTTCCCTTTATTAATAAGGTAAAACTAAAACTTAATTTATAGCTACTATCTATCGAAAGTGGGTGCTAATCATTTTTAAGATAAGATAATTATATAATATTTTTGCTAAAATGCATGCTCATACTCGGCAGTAAAATGTTCTATAAGAACAATGAATTCTGTGTTAATAAATGATTTTGTCTATTATGTTAGTTGTTATTGTTAGAAACAACTAGTGGACAAACTTCCCAACAGGCTGTCCTTCTCATCGCGGACGCAAGAAGACCTCCAATGGTACAAAAAGTGGTCCGTACCCACAGTACCGTACCCGTACCCTACCCCTCGTCACGGGGTTTTTACCTCGCGCCCTTAGAGCACGCAATAACGTAACTTGACGTGTTACATCGTTATTAGCAAATTGCTTGCCAAGAGATAGTTTTTTTACTACTACAGTGTATGGAAAGGGTGACGTTTGAATTACTGTAGATTTAAACTAATTAAATTACTGCGAAAATATTTGACACAATGAACGATAATAAACGTAAACAAGTAATTTGTTATGAAATTAGGCAAATTACTTGTTACTTGTTTAAATTTATTATCGTTTATTATCAATTATTTGTTGTGTCTTACTCTATAGGTATTACCACTTTTTTTTTCTTTAAAATAACTTTTTTTATTTTCATTAAATATAATTAAATTGTATTTGTTTACGTTTTGCTTTTAGGTTGGCAACATTGCTTACGTTTATTGAAACCATTAAACTAGTTTAAGTTAAATTCCTTGTATATTTCACTTAACTTCCATGCTGGACTGGGAGTTATAGAAATAGTATATTAGGCAACGAGGGAATAAAGCAGTGTCTAACGTCACGGGCAGCATATTGAATCCTGAGCGGAATGAAGGATTCTAGGATTAATTCCCGAGCGCAGCGAGGGAATTAAATCTTTAATTCCTGAGCGAAGCGAGGGAATTATGACAAGAATCCTGAATGTAGCGAGGGATTCAAGTCTGCCCAAGGCGAAGACACATTTATTCCCGAGGAGCATACTATATTTTACACACCTACTGCACAGATTACTTAGACGGTGGCAGGCGTCTGTAAGATAATAAAGCTCAGAAATATACCTAATCATGTAATATTGATACATAAATAAATATTGAAAACATAAACACTATCATAATAATTTAACTTATGTAGGTACTGATTGACTTTGTAACACAATACATACTTATAAGGACATGGACACAAAATAATAAGAATATTAATTGGATCAAAATATAACTAGTCCTTCAAAAAGATGAATTCGCTGTATGTAGACATACCAATTATTATGTTTACCTAAATAACAAGGTAATTGTATTAAAATTAATTTTACCAAACGAAATTCCAATAAAATTTGTAAATTTTTCAGTATCAAAAATATTGCATCATAATAGTTATAAAATTTTAAAAATCAGTATTGGTGAGTTTAAAGTACCTATGTAAATAAATATCTTTTTAACTTTTTGGAAGTAAGTATACCTACCCATCAAATCACCTTCAAAATAATATTTTTATGTGTACCTATTGGTACGTATTGTATTATCAAGGAGTACCTAATGGGCGCTTTTCCACTAGACGGCACGTCAACGGCAACGGCAACGGCACGTTATCGTCGACGATATCGTGGAAGAGATAATGTATGAAAATCAATCAAATTATATGACACGCTTTTCCACTTGACGGCACGGCACCGGCACGTCAACGGCATGGCAGTGATTCCCACCGGTATCGTCACGATACCGTCAACGGTGTATGTTGTAGAATGAATCCATAATTCGAATTTTCGCGATAACCCTAGGCAGGCATAATGTTTTTTTTTTTATGTGTGATTCTACAGATGATTAGTCACTGACTGTTTTTTGATTTCAAATTTTGAATTTTCACGATAGCCCTATACGATAGGATATTATGCAAACTTGGATAATATTATAAAACGGTGCCGATTCTGTAAATAAGACCCAGTGAAAATATATAAGCGCTTAGAAAGGGATGGCAGTAGGTATACCTATAGAATAGACGAACTTATTTTGATCTTGTCAGTTCAAGATTCATATTTATATTAATTTATTGCATTCATAATAAATACATACAATAAATCTATACAATTAAAAGGGGTGAATGATTTTTGTGCTCATTCATGCTGTTGGCCCTTTATTTTCATTATTGTCTAATTATTCCAGTTTCGGCAGTTCAAAATAATCTTGATTATTGGATTTTGTAGAGTAATTGGGAAAATTCGAATTATCAAATCATCCTACGACATTTCTACAACTTAGAGGTTGGCAAACATGAGGGCGCCACTGTCTTTTATATGGCATCACCAATGAACAAATGCTTATTCTTCTATTCTCCTCATAGAGTGATAAAAAACAAGTTTTGATGCTTGAATTTTTTTAGTATTAAAGTTCTGTTTAATCATGTAAGTTTCTAGTAAGCCATTGATAATCTATCTACCCCGTAAGGCATACAGGCGTGACTATAAATATTAATATTATGTATGTATTGATTTATTGGAATGAGAAAGTAGTGACGAAAGTAGCGAAAACGGTTTCCAGTAAGCCGTTGAAGCTCTGCTTACCCCGTAAGGGATAAAGACGTGACAATATAAGTATTTTCTAATTTATTGGAGTAAGAAAGTACAGGAGAAAGTGGCAGTAAAGGTTTCTATTTACTCACTGATGCTCTGCCTACCCCGTTAGGGATACAGGCATGACTGTATGTTTATATATGTATGTATGTATAAATAAGTAAATTAGAAAGTTGCAGCCATAAGTAAAGTGATTATTAAATTGAAAATGGAGGACTTTTTATAGACAGCTTCATCCGCCTTTTTCACCCCTTCAAGGGTTGATTATAAAAATCTTTGAAACACGTGTTTATTAATTTTACATCATTGGCCTAAATCCAAAATTTTAAGATCCTAACTTCGAAACTCACAGACTTTCATACAAACTTCCATCACCTATTTTAACCCCTTAGGGGGTGAATTTTGAAAAATCCTTTCTTAGTACACCCCCCTAGACCTCATAAGGAACCTACATGCCAAATTTGGAGTCTCTACACCCAGCGGTTTGGGCTGTGCGTTGATTTATCAGTCAGTCAGTCAGTTTCTTCTTTTATATAATAAGGTATTTTTAAATTAAGTACCTACAAATATTTTAAGGGTGAATTTCTATCATCAAACTGCACAACTTTCCCCAAGGAACATGGGTCGAAATGAAAAACAAAGGCCCATGACACCATTTGTATGGGAGGGTAAATTTTTTTTTCTTCATATTTCGACCTATGTTCCTTGGAGAAAGTTGTTCAGTTTGATGAAAGAAATCCACGCTTAAAATATTTGTACTTAATTTAAAAAGCCCTTATATATAGATATAAGGAAAAATAATAAAGTACCAAAATGTATTGATGAACGCTTTATGTACTTGAATGTCACATTGATAATGATAACAAACATCGATAACATCTGCTTACTGCAAAATCACATAAAATAAACTACATATTCATTTATTGTGAACACTTTTTGAAGTTACATGCTACTATTGCACTTAGATATTGCTCTGTAACTGATCACACATCAGTTTTATCTGCTGTTCTTTTGAAAACGGCTCCTATATCAGATAATAATCTATCAATCCGAAATTCTGCCATACATTGCTTGAACACTGTATAGTATGATCATTCGCACACTTTTCTGTATCGTTTTATTCATTATTGCTTTATAAAAACAATTTGGCTATAAATAAAATTAATTAGATGCACAAAAAAACTGAAAAATATGATTTGTTTACATTTCCATAGGAAAAAAACCATAGAGGAAGTAAATAAAACTAGCGTTTTAAGAGACCGATCTCCATACAACCGTTTTTGTTCGAGTTGAGTCCCATTTTATGGCAACCTACATCTGACAGCTGTCACAGCTAGTGAGGGGCAAAATCTTGGTAGAAAAATCATCGATATCGATATTAGTGATGTGCAAATAGAATGTCGATATAGATTTTTTAGGTCCATCGCGTCGCGTAAAATATGTTCATAAGATTTAAATTGATTTAAGTGAAAGAAAAAATCAAGAGTGTAAGAAAAGCTTTATTCATATATTATAAAAAAGAACAATCACAATTATGCGACTAGTATTTAGAAACTAAACATGCTTATCTATTGCATATTTATTTGCTATCATGCTTATATATTTACTATACAACAATCCGTTCAGTCGCATTATGTCCCTTTCGCAAAATGTCTCAGTAACAAAACTTCTTACTTTTTTCAATTGGCAAATTTACCAAGTCGTCCTTGCCAATAACCTTAATCCATTCCTTGCATCTGGAAACAAAAATAAAAATAGTTTATTGCTGTTTTAAATGCTCATGTGTATTTGTAACTTTGTTGCTCACTTTGTTTGCTGGAGGGTGTCCTGTCATGTCGTAAAACTTTTGTACTCTTGGGACTTATCTTACACCAGATTATATGCGGTCCATCTAATGCTAGCACTTCTTATTCAGCTATCTATACAAATGTAGTCCTAACTTTTTGTGCAATATTACTTGACATTGGTGAAATTGCAACATTTCTTTAAATTGGACAGCGTGTAGTAGTGATCAAAATATAAATGCTAGTCATTGTTTTGCAACTTGGTCTTACCTGTTTTCATTGATAGGTAACCTTATAAACTGCAAGGGCTTATGAGCATGCCGCTCTTTTAAGCCACAAATTTCACAGGTTCTATGACTTCCTGTACTTATCTTTAAAGACAAAATACTACAAAGAGTCACTTCCTCAATAACTGCAATGAATATGTGAATATCAACACAAATATTCTTGAAGAATCACTGTCTCACAAACGTAAACAAAGAATCAGTATCTCACAACGTAAAGAGTCACTGTCTCACAATAAACGCGAAGGTCTGTGGTGGCGGAGGAGTAAAGCTACGACTTTACGCTAATAATTTGTTAAAATCATTCCAAATCCACAAAAGAAACAATGAATTTCACAACCGCCAAAAACAAAAATCGCCATGACGCCATGACAAAATGCAGTGTTGCCAATATTCATACAAAGTTACTACCAACTCCTAATTGTATCCATGATATTGTATGAAGCTGAATAGCAAAAATAATAACTTTTTAACTTTTATTTTCTTACATGGTATCACTTCAAGCATGGGAGCTATCTCTATATAGAAATGTCATAAATTTTTTTACTATGAAGATTCCTACCACTGAAAAAAACTGCACAAATATCAAAACCGGCAACAAAATCTATGGCCAACAATACGCAAGTAAACTGTCAATTTTACCAACATGACAAACAAAATAGTGATGTGTTGCATATACTACATAGAATATATTATGGATATCAATGTTCATATCGAATTATATTACCATTGAAAAATATTTTTAAAATCCCGATTTCGTTTTAATGGTGGAAGTATATTTATTTAATATCATACCTCTACCATTAAAACAAAAGGTTACACAATAAATAAGTCAAGACCATTTTTTTTTCTTTTTTTTAATTTACTAACGGGATCCGAACATTTTTGTACGTAGACTGGTATTTTCACGCAATCTGCATAGTATTATACCAATTTGGTTTCTATTTCGGTACTTGTGAAATCGAATGGCACCGGTTAGTGATCCTGCGCCGCTCAAAGTAGGCACCATTTTGACCCATAGTTTACATCTGAAAACAATATCGATATCGCTGAAAGTAAAAAAATTCCGCACTATGGAGATGAACCGGCTATTTCATATGATAAAACATTCCTTAAAGAAGAGTTCATAATGACTGATATTTGATATTATCATAAAAAATCATCTCATCTGGCTTCATCGAGAGGAAATCTAGCCAAAAATTTACGTTTAATGCCGTCTTTTCTTCCTGACCTTAGGCCACATATTTCACAGCGCCGAAAGTTCATTATAGATAGATAAGATAGATAGATAAAAATTTTATTATCACTTTCTTGCAAGTCCTGAAGGAAGATTACAAGTCCTAATAACGTTTCACTTGTTTGCTAACTGAAATTATCTTTGAACAAATTAAGAAAAATTAGAGAAACAAGTAAACAATGCTTCGTCAACACAATACGGCCCGTATTTATAATCAGCTCTCAAGAGTGACAGCGAGTTTGAGTTCGTATCAGAAATGTCATTTCAGTACAAAACGGTCTGTCAAATCTACACTTAATACTGCACTCAAACTTGAGATCGCTTTATAAATACGAGCCTAAATGTCACTGACAAAACATAACCGCGAAACGAAGATAGAAAGAATTTATGAAAGAAAGAGTGAGACTGAGGAAGTGAATAAGATGAAAATAGTCGCCATGAAACTTGTTGCCCGTTTCCTAGACTTTTATTTTTTTATGGAGTTGCGACAGACTTTTATACATGTCATTGTCAAATTTGATAAACAGTGATAGTTGTTTCGGGTTGCCATTTGTGAAGATATTTTTAATTATAAAAACATAAATTTTAATAGGTACGTACTAAGGTTTATGATGTTTTGAGCTTTACGATTTCTCGGCTTCTCGAAAAAATTATAATTTAAGTTTAATTTTCCTATTTGAATAGTTAAATATTTCGCCAAAAATATATAAATCTTTCCCACCCAACCATATTTCCCGAATCGGTAAGAGCCCAGACTTCCATGCTGGACAGGGAGTAATAGAAAAACATAGAATGTGCCAGCTGCATCTTCCCCCGGGTATGCTGTAAAAATCAGCTAAGGTATTCGAGGGTTTCAGTATTGTAATTTAGACGACGGACTGATAACCTGTCACTATAATCAATATACAGATCTACTATCTGGAATTGGAATAACCTTTAAAACTTGTCAGACGTGGTGGAACGACCTTTCTTTAGGTCGTTTCAGCTTTGCCTATCCCTTTAGGGATAAAGGCGTGATTATATGTACGTATGTATGTGTGTATGGAAAGATCCCTTTTCATAGAAATATGCTAAAAGTACAAGTATTTTATAGATAGTTTGATCATATCCGTAGTAAGTATTACGACTTAAAAGAACTGCTCTGCTTGAACGGCGTGAAGATAAAGCATTGGTTCTTTGTTAATCACTGTTTCATCTTAATTTCGACTTTACAGACGCGGAAGTCTTCGATATTAAATAAAGTGCCCCCTTGCGGGGTGGACCACTCTGCAGAGATCATGCCTAACGGCTGCTCCTAAAGAGTTGGATTCCATCCCGATACAAACAAGCTAAGCTCACAAAAGCAAAGCACTTGCGAATCCTGTTAATACCATCCGTGCCAACAGCTATTTTGTATCGTTGCGGTGACACCACCGAAAATGATATCGGCCAAGTGGCCGCCGCCAGAGTTGATTATATCATTTTAGGGTCACTTTTTCACTCGTTTTGGTGATTTGCATTGGTGGCCAGATCATCCGATTTAACCATTCTAGAATTCTGCTTATGTTTTTTTTTTAGTTTTTAATGTCCACAAGCCTCAGAAACCGCTCGGGATGCGAGAACCTATCACCCGAAGTTCTGGAAAGAGTGATAAAATCTATAAAAATCAACCTTCTTTTCGTCAACTCTGGTGGCGGCTACTTGGCCAAGATTATTTTCGCGACTTTATGGAATAAATTGTATTGAATTAAATAAACTTATTTCACAAGCAGAACCAAATTAAATAAAAAAGTTACAGCAAAAGAACATCGGATGACTACTTTTGCCACATCCTGTATATTAATACCGAAATTTTAAGATGGGGCCAATCTAATTCATAAAGGCAAAAGTAAAATATATAAAAAATACGTTACATTAACTTTTTATTTTTAACGAGACTATGAATGAGAATTTTACTGAAATATGTGTCAGAATAGTACTCAGTACGGCCCTGGAAAATCGAGGGTGACTGGCTACGATACCGTCGACGTCCCGTCGACGTCCCGTCGACGGTATCGTCTAGTGGAAAAACAGAGCCACGATATCGTGACGTTGCCGTTGACGTGACGTGGACGTGCCGTGGACGTGCCGTCTAGTGGAAAAGCGCCCATTATAGC
This sequence comes from Scrobipalpa atriplicella, assembly GCA_029255725.1. Taxonomy (NCBI): domain Eukaryota; kingdom Metazoa; phylum Arthropoda; class Insecta; order Lepidoptera; family Gelechiidae; genus Scrobipalpa; species Scrobipalpa atriplicella. The sequence goes on from JARACY010002793.1 coordinate 29,013, forward strand.
TTATAAATTATTCTTAATTAAAATTTTCTTAATAAAAGAAATTTCAATCCAAGGCGTCGTCGTTTTTAAATTTTTACATCATCAATTTACTATATTTTTCAAATAATTTTCCGTTTATATTCATTACATAGTAAATACCATTACAAAATTTATGATTCAAAGGTAAAAAAAAAATGATGAATATTGATAGCGAAGGTAGGTACCTAGTTTTCAATACAATAACAAAATATGAATTTTTCGATCAATTTCTAAGAACTTTGCTCAAGTACAAATAATGTAGGAAAATAATTTATATACAGTAGAAATACATTTTAATAAGTTATCGTACATTATTTTTATATCATTGTCTTTGACTTGTCATTTATTCTAAACTATCATAACATAATTCAATTGAGACTTTCATCGTATATCGTATTACACCTTTTGTGTTTCTTTTTATAATATTCATGGGCTGGCCAGCCATTAATTACAAATCGGTAGCACATACATATTATTTTATTTATTTATGGCACTTCTCTACCGACCTGTCGCGACATATTATTAATAGGCATTTTAGCCTTTTATGAGTTCCTTTGAACTTCATCTTATTATAAATAAGGTCAATATTTAAGACTTATACCTGTCTCCAACGTTTCTCACGGGGAAAATCTCGTTTCGGCCATGATCGAAATGAAGGACTTGAACCTTATCGTGCCTTTTAACCTACATTGTAAACAATGGGTTCGTATTATAGCATTAAATGCTTTACTTTCTTTATTCAAATCCTATCAAACTTGAATCTCAAACTATAAATCGTTTAGCTAATAAAATACCAACTCTTGGTTGCGCATGCCAATTGTTTTGCGATATCTTATTAACCAAAGATTTCCTAATTTCCTTACAACAATCATATTTTCATACAGAAACATATGCTAACCTTTCTATCCATATCACTTTTCTAACTTGCACTAAGTGGGTCTTTCTGGCTGCAATGTTAGTATGTATACGTACCAAATTGAACTTAATATAGGAAAATTAGTCAAAATGTTTTTTAATACGCAACTAACTACTGAATTGCCTATCAACATAACTCCTTCTCTGTTCTCGTCCGGAAATATGAGAAATTGTAACGTAAAGTTACAAAAACTTGTGACCTTTGCTCGTATGTAGGTAATACCGTAATACTCGTACTTACTAAGCTTTAAAAAGTTTCCTATTCCTTATGATTTTAAATACATAACTTAACTATCTATCTGCTTTGCAAATCAACTATTTTGAACATGAACAATATTAACTAACTATTTCGTGGCATTCAGTATTAACAATGTATATATTATGTATAAATTATCAAAATGGGAACATAATAAAAATACCTAATGTTTTGAACATAAACTATGGGTTGACCTACTTTAATTATACTCGTGCATCGGTACGTTCAACTTTTGTGTCAGCAAAATAATTTAATTGTATGACAACAACTCGAATCGAGTACATTACCATCGAGTACGATTTTTAAATAAGGCATGTGTTCTGCATCAAATTTCAATTATTTATAACGTATTACCAGTTTGTTGCTACCAGGTTGTCACTATGCAATGATTAATTTTCGTCAGTAGGTAACTACATTCCTTACCTTTTGTATTCCGAGTCTATTGATTCATGAAATGGGATACTTTGTAATAACATGAATTGTTTTCAATCTCTATAGTATGAAGATAGTTTTATCAATTTGTACTAATGTAAACTCACGCCTGATTTCTTACGGGGTATGTGAGGCTTCTACGGTCTATAAAAATCTTTTTCTAGGGTTTATAAAAATCTATAAAGTATTCTTGAATATAAATAATAACAATAATAGCGAATAAATACACATAGAGCAATATACTATTACACACCTCTGCATTATTATATCAACATAATGTATCAAGGAACTTGCGTTTAAAGCAAGAAAATAATCCCAAGGGATTTAAAGTTGTATGGAAATCCTTAATAGCCCAAGGGTTATTATGTGATTTGAATTTGGAATGTCATGTGAACTACTAAGAAAATAATTTTCAGAAAAAAAAAATATGGCTGTGTGTGTATTAAAACTGTTGCCACACTCGCCTTCTGCGCCTCCCGGCGAGTGTAAAAAGGCTGTATGACTAGTTATCTGTATGTGCTCTTTGCTTTGTATAAAAAAAAGAAACTAAAAAAAAGAAAACGCGGTTTGATTTTGCAAAAGTTTTTCTCTCATTGATTATTACTTCCATTTCGTAAATTGTCGAGTGAAATTAATATTTTGACTCCAGAAGACATTGTGACTAGTATTTTATCGTATTTTGTTATTTATGTTGAATATGTTAAATACGATCAATTCGTTTTTTGGAAAAATACGTAGGTAGTGGATTGTGAACGTGAAGTGTAGTTCAGTGAGTGTGAATTGACTTTCGGATCTGTTGCTTCTGGTATGTTTTCAATATTTATTTATGTATCAATATTACATGATTAGGTATATTTCTGAGCTTTATTATCTTACAGACGCCTGCCACCGTCTAAGTAATCTGTGCAGTAGGTGTGTAAAATATAGTATGCTCCTCGGGAATAAATGTGTCTTCGCCTTGGGCAGACTTGAATCCCTCGCTACATTCAGGATTCTTGTCATAATTCCCTCGCTTCGCTCAGGAATTAAAGATTTAATTCCCTCGCTGCGCTCGGGAATTAATCCTAGAATCCTTCATTCCGCTCAGGATTCAATATGCTGCCCGTGACGTTAGACACTGCTTTATTCCCTCGTTGCCTAATATACTATAGTTGCTATCTTTGATTTTACAAAATATTAGATGAAATTTTGAGTCAAATTATTAACAAAAATGTTGATGGTATGTAAATAATTAAATAGACAAGGCAAGTATAAGGCAAAAAAAAAAAAATGTTATATGCTAGGAATAAAAATAAATTAAGCATCATTAAATTTAATGAAAATATTAAAGCTTATTTCAAACTAATAGAGGATCCAAAAAGTCCCTTTATAATTTTATAGGCTATGATTGCTAGTAGATTCTATGAAGTAGTTACCTTAAACACTGAATCAAATTAAATACAGGTGTGTTTAACTTTGTAAACATATAATTACAAATTGTACAATTTCATAATGTAGTCAATGTAATTTTATCTTACAATGTTATGTAATGTATGGGGCAAGTACCCTGAAATAAAGTTTTTTTTTTTTTTATAGACACAAAACTGATTGCATGATAAACCTTATATAATCATGCCGAAATAAATAGAAATATACCGTGATTTTGTATAGAAAACTGAGCCTACAACGTAGAGTTATCTAAAAGACAAAATTACGTAACAACAAAAACAAATAAAACCTACCCCTAATGCGGTTATAATTATAAGTCAAACAAAATATGCAAAATGCTTTCTGCAATGTAGAAAAATCGTCGGTTCACCGACCGTTGATATCCTAAACATACATACTATGTACTTATATAGATAGGTCCTTACGTTTCTTATAATTTTTTTCAAATACTTATGATTTTCTCGCCTTTTGGGATTAACAGTTAATCAAATAATTTATTTATATTATTCTTGTTTATTTGTTCATTTATTTATAGTATTAGGTACTTTGTAACTATGTACTACGCAACATTTATGAAACTAACGCCTTGGAATGAATTTAATATATAGGTACCTTAGAATTAACGAATAAACATTTAAATCTACAACTAAATCTACATCTAACTATGGGAAGGTATGGAAACAAATTTACTTGATATTTTATCATATTTTGCATCGCCATCTTACATTAAATGGGCACCTCTACCTACATTGAAACTGTTTTTCTTTAGATTTTAAGTCGGTTCTTAGGTAGGTATATTTCTTTAAAACATGCGTGCAAACATAACTTCTTTAAGCAACATTATATTCATAATCGTTAAAATACAACTCTTAAAGCCTGAAAAAAAAAAACACGTATTCTACTAAACATGTCAATTAAATAATTATTTTCTTTTGTTTCACAAATATTCAAACTAGACTGCTGATATGATAACATTACGATTACTAAACAAAAATATATATTTACTACATGATCAGTATCAAAAAATGATATAATAATATAATAATTTTGAATAATTCGTGGAAATTCTGTCCTCATCACGACGCGACGATCCACTTGTACCGGTAGCATCATGAACGCACGAAAATAAAAGAAAAGTAACACTTACGGATTTAAGACTTCACAACGCAAACCGTCATTTCCGCTGTAGGTACTCTATATTGTTTTCATGGTTATGGAAACGCATCTTCCATTCTCTGCCGCATCCACTTCCGTCTCGAACAACCTCCCGGCGCCCTGCTTACTCTGCTCATCTTTCAGCAACGACATCTGACTCCGACTCTCCCTGCGCCCTGCAACTCATATCTTTCTCCAACGCATCTGAACTTCTCCTTGCTCACATTTCCATAGGCAGTTAGGTATTGTTATTGATTTCGCAAACTCCTTCTCCATAATATAAAGAGCATGTTTTTTTTTTTCTTCAATGACTCATATTTTTTAGAAGCATACAGATATCTAGGTAGGTATTTAAGTGATATCCATACGAGTAGATAAAAATTTTACGCGTGAGTGTACACAGAATATATTTCACAGCAGGTCCAAAAGTCACGTTTTTACACCAACAGATTTAGTTCCCATAGTTAATAGTAGATTGTCACTTAATACTTAGTAACCAAACACCGAAAATTGTCTATACAGCACTAATACTAGTTGCATTATTAGTCCGTAGGTTCGTAGTAATAAAGTTCACTTTAACATTTGTCGAGAAAAAAAAAAAAAAACACTTTAACAGTCCAAAAATTTCCATCTCCCCCAAACAACCAACCACACCAGGAAACCACAGCTCAGCACTGCCCAGAGGCAGCACTGGCAGGGTCGCCATGCGATGTTGGCTGTTGGGGGAGGATAAAGACAAACGCAGTGCGCGGTGTTCAGACGTATAATGCCAATGATTACAGAATACAATACCTTATATCTAGACTATGACTAATGAATGAATGTATGGATGGGGTGTGACGTGTCTCCACTACAGAAGCAACAGATCCGAAAGTCAATTCACACTCACTGAACTACACTTCACGTTCACAATCCACTACCTACGTATTTTTCCAAAAAACGAATTGATCGTATTTAACATATTCAACATAAATAACAAAATAATAATAATAATGATAATGATAAAAATAATAAAACATACAACCGAATTGAGAACCTCCTCCTTTGTTTTGGAGTCGTTTAAAAATACGATAAAATAAGTACTAGTCACAATGTCTTCTGGAGTCAAAATATTAATTTCACTCGACAATTTACGAAATGGAAGTAATAATCAATGAGAGAAAAACTTTTGCAAAATCAAACCGCGTTTTCTTTTTTTTAGTTTCTTTTTTTTATACAAAGCAAAGAGCACATACAGATAACTAGTCATACAGCCTTTTTACACTCGCCGGGAGGCGCAGAAGGCGAGTGTGGCAACAGTTTTAATACACACACAGCCATATTTTTTTTTTCTGAAAATTATTTTCTTAGTAGTTCACATGACATTCCAAATTCAAATCACATAATAACCCTTGGGCTATTAAGGATTTCCATACAACTTTAAATCCCTTGGGATTATTTTCTTGCTTTAAACGCAAGTTCCTTGATACATTATGTTGATATAATAATGCAGAGGTGTGTAATAGTATATTGCTCTATGTGTATTTATTCGCTATTATTGTTATTATTTATATTCAAGAATACTTTATAGATTTTTATAAACCCTAGAAAAAGATTTTTATAGACCGTAGAAGCCTCACATACCCCGTAAGAAATCAGGCGTGAGTTTACATTAGTACAAATTGATAAAACTATCTTCATACTATAGAGATTGAAAACAATTCATGTTATTACAAAGTATCCCATTTCATGAATCAATAGACTCGGAATACAAAAGGTAAGGAATGTAGTTACCTACTGACGAAAATTAATCATTGCATAGTGACAACCTGGTAGCAACAAACTGGTAATACGTTATAAATAATTGAAATTTGATGCAGAACACATGCCTTATTTAAAAATCGTACTCGATGGTAATGTACTCGATTCGAGTTGTTGTCATACAATTAAATTATTTTGCTGACACAAAAGTTGAACGTACCGATGCACGAGTATAATTAAAGTAGGTCAACCCATAGTTTATGTTCAAAACATTAGGTATTTTTATTATGTTCCCATTTTGATAATTTATACATAATATATACATTGTTAATACTGAATGCCACGAAATAGTTAGTTAATATTGTTCATGTTCAAAATAGTTGATTTGCAAAGCAGATAGATAGTTAAGTTATGTATTTAAAATCATAAGGAATAGGAAACTTTTTAAAGCTTAGTAAGTACGAGTATTACGGTATTACCTACATACGAGCAAAGGTCACAAGTTTTTGTAACTTTACGTTACAATTTCTCATATTTCCGGACGAGAACAGAGAAGGAGTTATGTTGATAGGCAATTCAGTAGTTAGTTGCGTATTAAAAAACATTTTGACTAATTTTCCTATATTAAGTTCAATTTGGTACGTATACATACTAACATTGCAGCCAGAAAGACCCACTTAGTGCAAGTTAGAAAAGTGATATGGATAGAAAGGTTAGCATATGTTTCTGTATGAAAATATGATTGTTGTAAGGAAATTAGGAAATCTTTGGTTAATAAGATATCGCAAAACAATTGGCATGCGCAACCAAGAGTTGGTATTTTATTAGCTAAACGATTTATAGTTTGAGATTCAAGTTTGATAGGATTTGAATAAAGAAAGTAAAGCATTTAATGCTATAATACGAACCCATTGTTTACAATGTAGGTTAAAAGGCACGATAAGGTTCAAGTCCTTCATTTCGATCATGGCCGAAACGAGATTTTCCCCGTGAGAAACGTTGGAGACAGGTATAAGTCTTAAATATTGACCTTATTTATAATAAGATGAAGTTCAAAGGAACTCATAAAAGGCTAAAATGCCTATTAATAATATGTCGCGACAGGTCGGTAGAGAAGTGCCATAAATAAATAAAATAATATGTATGTGCTACCGATTTGTAATTAATGGCTGGCCAGCCCATGAATATTATAAAAAGAAACACAAAAGGTGTAATACGATATACGATGAAAGTCTCAATTGAATTATGTTATGATAGTTTAGAATAAATGACAAGTCAAAGACAATGATATAAAAATAATGTACGATAACTTATTAAAATGTATTTCTACTGTATATAAATTATTTTCCTACATTATTTGTACTTGAGCAAAGTTCTTAGAAATTGATCGAAAAATTCATATTTTGTTATTGTATTGAAAACTAGGTACCTACCTTCGCTATCAATATTCATCATTTTTTTTTTACCTTTGAATCATAAATTTTGTAATGGTATTTACTATGTAATGAATATAAACGGAAAATTATTTGAAAAATATAGTAAATTGATGATGTAAAAATTTAAAAACGACGACGCCTTGGATTGAAATTTCTTTTATTAAGAAAATTTTAATTAAGAATAATTTATAAGCTATAATGGGCGCTTTTCCACTAGACGGCACGTCCACGGCACGTCCACGTCACGTCAACGGCAACGTCACGATATCGTGGCTCTGTTTTTCCACTAGACGATACCGTCGACGGGACGTCGACGGGACGTCGACGGTATCGTAGCCAGTCACCCTCGATTTTCCAGGGCCGTACTGAGTACTATTCTGACACATATTTCAGTAAAATTCTCATTCATAGTCTCGTTAAAAATAAAAAGTTAATGTAACGTATTTTTTATATATTTTACTTTTGCCTTTATGAATTAGATTGGCCCCATCTTAAAATTTCGGTATTAATATACAGGATGTGGCAAAAGTAGTCATCCGATGTTCTTTTGCTGTAACTTTTTTATTTAATTTGGTTCTGCTTGTGAAATAAGTTTATTTAATTCAATACAATTTATTCCATAAAGTCGCGAAAATAATCTTGGCCAAGTAGCCGCCACCAGAGTTGACGAAAAGAAGGTTGATTTTTATAGATTTTATCACTCTTTCCAGAACTTCGGGTGATAGGTTCTCGCATCCCGAGCGGTTTCTGAGGCTTGTGGACATTAAAAACTAAAAAAAAAACATAAGCAGAATTCTAGAATGGTTAAATCGGATGATCTGGCCACCAATGCAAATCACCAAAACGAGTGAAAAAGTGACCCTAAAATGATATAATCAACTCTGGCGGCGGCCACTTGGCCGATATCATTTTCGGTGGTGTCACCGCAACGATACAAAATAGCTGTTGGCACGGATGGTATTAACAGGATTCGCAAGTGCTTTGCTTTTGTGAGCTTAGCTTGTTTGTATCGGGATGGAATCCAACTCTTTAGGAGCAGCCGTTAGGCATGATCTCTGCAGAGTGGTCCACCCCGCAAGGGGGCACTTTATTTAATATCGAAGACTTCCGCGTCTGTAAAGTCGAAATTAAGATGAAACAGTGATTAACAAAGAACCAATGCTTTATCTTCACGCCGTTCAAGCAGAGCAGTTCTTTTAAGTCGTAATACTTACTACGGATATGATCAAACTATCTATAAAATACTTGTACTTTTAGCATATTTCTATGAAAAGGGATCTTTCCATACACACATACATACGTACATATAATCACGCCTTTATCCCTAAAGGGATAGGCAAAGCTGAAACGACCTAAAGAAAGGTCGTTCCACCACGTCTGACAAGTTTTAAAGGTTATTCCAATTCCAGATAGTAGATCTGTATATTGATTATAGTGACAGGTTATCAGTCCGTCGTCTAAATTACAATACTGAAACCCTCGAATACCTTAGCTGATTTTTACAGCATACCCGGGGGAAGATGCAGCTGGCACATTCTATGTTTTTCTATTACTCCCTGTCCAGCATGGAAGTCTGGGCTCTTACCGATTCGGGAAATATGGTTGGGTGGGAAAGATTTATATATTTTTGGCGAAATATTTAACTATTCAAATAGGAAAATTAAACTTAAATTATAATTTTTTCGAGAAGCCGAGAAATCGTAAAGCTCAAAACATCATAAACCTTAGTACGTACCTATTAAAATTTATGTTTTTATAATTAAAAATATCTTCACAAATGGCAACCCGAAACAACTATCACTGTTTATCAAATTTGACAATGACATGTATAAAAGTCTGTCGCAACTCCATAAAAAAATAAAAGTCTAGGAAACGGGCAACAAGTTTCATGGCGACTATTTTCATCTTATTCACTTCCTCAGTCTCACTCTTTCTTTCATAAATTCTTTCTATCTTCGTTTCGCGGTTATGTTTTGTCAGTGACATTTAGGCTCGTATTTATAAAGCGATCTCAAGTTTGAGTGCAGTATTAAGTGTAGATTTGACAGACCGTTTTGTACTGAAATGACATTTCTGATACGAACTCAAACTCGCTGTCACTCTTGAGAGCTGATTATAAATACGGGCCGTATTGTGTTGACGAAGCATTGTTTACTTGTTTCTCTAATTTTTCTTAATTTGTTCAAAGATAATTTCAGTTAGCAAACAAGTGAAACGTTATTAGGACTTGTAATCTTCCTTCAGGACTTGCAAGAAAGTGATAATAAAATTTTTATCTATCTATCTTATCTATCTATAATGAACTTTCGGCGCTGTGAAATATGTGGCCTAAGGTCAGGAAGAAAAGACGGCATTAAACGTAAATTTTTGGCTAGATTTCCTCTCGATGAAGCCAGATGAGATGATTTTTTATGATAATATCAAATATCAGTCATTATGAACTCTTCTTTAAGGAATGTTTTATCATATGAAATAGCCGGTTCATCTCCATAGTGCGGAATTTTTTTACTTTCAGCGATATCGATATTGTTTTCAGATGTAAACTATGGGTCAAAATGGTGCCTACTTTGAGCGGCGCAGGATCACTAACCGGTGCCATTCGATTTCACAAGTACCGAAATAGAAACCAAATTGGTATAATACTATGCAGATTGCGTGAAAATACCAGTCTACGTACAAAAATGTTCGGATCCCGTTAGTAAATTAAAAAAAAGAAAAAAAAATGGTCTTGACTTATTTATTGTGTAACCTTTTGTTTTAATGGTAGAGGTATGATATTA
>JARACY010002794.1:0-39161 GCA_029255725.1 Scrobipalpa atriplicella
ATTGTAATTTAGGCGATGGGCTGACAACCTGTCACTACAGCAATATACAAATCTATCTTATACAACCCTCAAAACTTGTCAGACGAGGCGTACTGACCTTTGTTTGGGTCGTTAACGCTCTGCCTACCCCATTAGGGATAAAGGCGTGATTTATGTATGTGTATGTATGTACGTAGAAAGCAAATAATTGCCTCGATTCTGCGCATGCATTCCTTAGCTTAAGCAGGCAAATGATACCTGTATATGTCCTGTCTCTTTTCTTTTCCGTATTTGTGAAATTGCCAGGAGTATCCTAAAACAAGCTAAGAATTGCGTACGCAAATTCGAGGCCATTACAATACAATAAACGCAGCTGCCGCTCAGGATCACTGGGAAAACAGCAGCATCGTAAGTATTGAATTGATGCAGCTGCCACTTAAAATCACTTGAAAAACAAAAACATTGTAAGTATTGGATAGACGCAGCTGCCACTTAAGATCACAGGGAAGACAGCAGCATCGTAAGTATTGAATAGACGTAGCTACCACTTAGGATCACAGAAAAAAACAACAGAATCATACCTAAGTATTGGATTGATGCAGCTGCCAATTAGGATCACCGGGAAAACAGCAGCATCGTCAGTATTGGATATTTGCAGCTACCACTTAGGATCACAGGAAAGACAGCAGCATCGTAAGTATTGGATAGACGCAGTAAGCGGATCACTGGGAAGACAGCAGCATTGTTAGTATTCGATAGTCGCAGCTACCACTTAGTATCATAGAAAAGACAGCAGCATCGTAAGTATTGGATAGACGCAGCTGCCAATTAGGATCACCGGGAAGACAGCAGCATCGTTAGTATTGGATAGTCGCAGCTACCACTTAGGATCATAGAAAAGACAGCAGCATTGTAAGTATTGTATAGATGCAACTGTCACTTAGGATCACCGGGAAGACAACAGCATCGTAAGTCATGAATAGAAGAAGCAGCCACTTAGAATCATAGGAAAAAACAGCAGCATCGTAAGTAATGGATAGACGAAGCAGCCACTTTTTTTGTATGTTTCGCTGTTTATTCCTTTGACATGGGGGTCAGAGTCGTTTTTAGCAAACATGGACTTCGACGAAGCAGCCACATAGAATCACAGGAAAGACAGCAGCATCGTAAGTGTAGCGTACATCGAATGCGCCACATCAAGAAACAGTAGTCCTGAAACGCGGTATCGAAGTTTGCACGGCGATCTGCTTGTAAACAACTTCCAAACTACTCCAGTTGAACTTCGGTCCCTTGATCACAACACCCGACCAGGAGGGTAGCTACTCTCTACTCATCCATCATCACTAAGCCAATTTGCTTCAGCAATTAACTCCTAGGACAGACACAAATACAACAGTTTTTGAAGATCACAAGGAATACAGCGGCATCGTAAGTATTGGATTGGATAGATGCAGCTGCCACGTAGGATCACAGGATCTTTCCTGCAGCAGCATCGTATTTTATAGACACAGCAGCCTTTTAAGATTACAGGAAAGACAGCGACATCGTAAGTATTGGATAGTCGCAGCTACCACATAGGATCGCAGGGAAGACAACAGCATCGTATTGGCTAGACACAACAGCCTTTTAAGATCACCAGGAAGACAGTAGCATTGTAAGTATTGGATAGTCGCAGCAACCACTTAGGATCACAGGAAAGACAGCAGCATCGTAAGTATTGGATAGATGCACGCAGCTGACACTTATTATCACAGGGAAGACAGCGGCATCGTAAGTAATGAATAGTTGCAGTTATCACTTAGGAACACAGGAAAAACAGCAGAATCGTAAATATTGGATAGACGCAGCTGCCACGTAGGATCACCAGGAAGACAGCATCTTTGTAAGTATTGTATAGACGCAGCTGCCACTTAGGATCACCGGAAAGGTCGGACCACCGGACCGGTTTCTTCCCTCCATGTCCTTCCCTCATCTCACGTTGATGAAAAACTATTTCAAACCACGCACTTTATGAAGAGACATACTTGTTTCTTTTATTTAATTAATCATTTTTATAATTTGCAATTATTTCTTATTCCAAAGATAAAGGACGCAAACATAATTTCAAAAGTGTAACATATTAACCAGCTCTGATGGCCTAATAATAATTTTGGTGGCGCGATTAAAATTTTGGTGGCGCGATTTTTCCTCCAAAATTAGTTTTCGCCACCAAAATGGCGTTTTCGCCACCAAAACACGCCCACCAAAATTATTTTTTTCACTTTAAATGATTGAACTAATTTAATATAAAAATGGAAAATTAACGCATACTGTCTAAGAAGTTTAGAAGTTATAGTAACTTAAAGAAGTGTCCGGGAGAACGAACTAATTTTGGTGGTCAATTTTTGAACGCTCTTAAATCAACAATAGCTAGTTCCACAAACACGATGTCCACATTTCCTGCTCCAGTTCAATGTGCTCAACCAGCTGCAAGTGATAATTAGCTGCAGTTGGGCTTCATCTTTCAGCAAAAAACATAAATATGTCTTTTGGTGGCATGGGCGACAAATATTTTGAAATATTTCTTACTCATTTACTGACCGTGTGTGTTGTGATTTTTCCAAGTTGTTGCTATCGTTCAAATTGCCTTGTAGTATTGTTTTTGAAAGTATATCTATAATTTCCCATATTAGAATAAATAGCGCGTTACAATCATTTAAAGTGAAAAAAATAATTTTGGTGGGCGTGTTTTGGTGGCGAAAACGCCATTTTGGTGGCGAAAACTAATTTTGGAGGAAAAATCGCGCCACCAAAATTTTAATCGCGCCACCAAAATTATTATTAGGCCATCAGAGCTGGTTAATATGTTACACTTTTGAAATTATGTTTGCGTCCTTTATCTTTGGAATAAGAAATAATTGCAAATTATAAAAATGATTAATTAAATAAAAGAAACAAGTATGTCTCTTCATAAAGTGCGTGGTTTGAAATAGTTTTTCATCAACGTGAGATGAGGGAAGGACATGGAGGGAAGAAACCGGTCCGGTGGTCCGACCTTTCCGGTGATCCTAAGTGGCAGCTGCGTCTATACAATACTTACAAAGATGCTGTCTTCCTGGTGATCCTACGTGGCAGCTGCGTCTATCCAATATTTACGATTCTGCTGTTTTTCCTGTGTTCCTAAGTGATAACTGCAACTATTCATTACTTACGATGCCGCTGTCTTCCCTGTGATAATAAGTGTCAGCTGCGTGCATCTATCCAATACTTACGATGCTGCTGTCTTTCCTGTGATCCTAAGTGGTTGCTGCGACTATCCAATACTTACAATGCTACTGTCTTCCTGGTGATCTTAAAAGGCTGTTGTGTCTAGCCAATACGATGCTGTTGTCTTCCCTGCGATCCTATGTGGTAGCTGCGACTATCCAATACTTACGATGTCGCTGTCTTTCCTGTAATCTTAAAAGGCTGCTGTGTCTATAAAATACGATGCTGCTGCAGGAAAGATCCTGTGATCCTACGTGGCAGCTGCATCTATCCAATCCAATACTTACGATGCCGCTGTATTCCTTGTGATCTTCAAAAACTGTTGTATTTGTGTCTGTCCTAGGAGTTAATTGCTGAAGCAAATTGGCTTAGTGATGATGGATGAGTAGAGAGTAGCTACCCTCCTGGTCGGGTGTTGTGATCAAGGGACCGAAGTTCAACTGGAGTAGTTTGGAAGTTGTTTACAAGCAGATCGCCGTGCAAACTTCGATACCGCGTTTCAGGACTACTGTTTCTTGATGTGGCGCATTCGATGTACGCTACACTTACGATGCTGCTGTCTTTCCTGTGATTCTATGTGGCTGCTTCGTCGAAGTCCATGTTTGCTAAAAACGACTCTGACCCCCATGTCAAAGGAATAAACAGCGAAACATACAAAAAAAGTGGCTGCTTCGTCTATCCATTACTTACGATGCTGCTGTTTTTCCTATGATTCTAAGTGGCTGCTTCTTCTATTCATGACTTACGATGCTGTTGTCTTCCCGGTGATCCTAAGTGACAGTTGCATCTATACAATACTTACAATGCTGCTGTCTTTTCTATGATCCTAAGTGGTAGCTGCGACTATCCAATACTAACGATGCTGCTGTCTTCCCGGTGATCCTAATTGGCAGCTGCGTCTATCCAATACTTACGATGCTGCTGTCTTTTCTATGATACTAAGTGGTAGCTGCGACTATCGAATACTAACAATGCTGCTGTCTTCCCAGTGATCCGCTTACTGCGTCTATCCAATACTTACGATGCTGCTGTCTTTCCTGTGATCCTAAGTGGTAGCTGCAAATATCCAATACTGACGATGCTGCTGTTTTCCCGGTGATCCTAATTGGCAGCTGCATCAATCCAATACTTAGGTATGATTCTGTTGTTTTTTCTGTGATCCTAAGTGGTAGCTACGTCTATTCAATACTTACGATGCTGCTGTCTTCCCTGTGATCTTAAGTGGCAGCTGCGTCTATCCAATACTTACAATGTTTTTGTTTTTCAAGTGATTTTAAGTGGCAGCTGCATCAATTCAATACTTACGATGCTGCTGTTTTCCCAGTGATCCTGAGCGGCAGCTGCGTTTATTGTATTGTAATGGCCTCGAATTTGCGTACGCAATTCTTAGCTTGTTTTAGGATACTCCTGGCAATTTCACAAATACGGAAAAGAAAAGAGACAGGACATATACAGGTATCATTTGCCTGCTTAAGCTAAGGAATGCATGCGCAGAATCGAGGCAATTATTTGCTTTCTACGTACATACATACACATACATAAATCACGCCTTTATCCCTAATGGGGTAGGCAGAGCGTTAACGACCCAAACAAAGGTCAGTACGCCTCGTCTGACAAGTTTTGAGGGTTGTATAAGATAGATTTGTATATTGCTGTAGTGACAGGTTGTCAGCCCATCGCCTAAATTACAATATATTAAAACCCTCGGTTCACTTAGCTGGTTTTTACAGCATGCCCGGGAGGAGATGCAGCTGGCACATTCTATGTTTTTCTATCGCTCCCAGTCCAGCATGGAAGAAATCCTTCCTATCCTTCTACGTGCTTCTACTTTTCTTTGTATGAATGAAAAAAGGTTTATTTTTGTTGTATTTAGTGTCTGAAAATGACCGTACTTTATCTTTGGTTTAAAAGCAAGTTTATTTTTGATGTCTTTGAAGTCTAATATTAGCCAACTAGGTATTAATTACTTTTGCTTTGGTATGAATAAGGAATAGTTCACTTTTGTTGTTACACTAGTATTCTAATAATTAGACTACTAAGGTATTTAAACACTTTTCTTTGGTATGGAAATGAGGTTATTTTTTGTTGTATCACTACTATTCTAATACTTGCCAACTAGGTATCCATTTATTATTATACTTTGGTATAAATATAACTTAAAGATTTTGTGAAAAAGTGTTTTATTGCATTACATTTTAGTAAGTAAATTTCAAACAAGCCTACACTTAGATTACTTTAAGGTCAAAAGGTGCTAATAGCATAAGATAACTTAAACGTAACTCAGACATACACTGGTGTTCACCGTAAATTTAAATTATCTCTTCAATTTTGATGCTCAGTATCTCAATTTACGTTGTTCTTGCAGGTAATAAGCATCCTAGCACTTAATTGTAAGTCATAAAACTCAATGAAATCAAATTATTATGATAAAAACAAATATAACATCATATAAAACCCGTTACATGTATTCTTTAAAACGAACAATCACTTAAATTAATTAAAAAACAAAAGCAGGAGAATTTTTTTAAACCTTAAAATTGCTCTCCTGTAAAATTGACAGAATTGAGATACGTTGTTGTTCCTTGGGCGTGTCGATATCATGACACGGTCAAAACTTTTATCAATAGGTACAACTTACTTTTGAAGCTTCTGGCCAAAGATAATGGTATCTATTCGTTCGTATGCTTACAAAATCACTAAATCTTGACTAAAAGAACTGACTGAAAGACCAATTCTGGTTAAGATTTAATTAAGTCATGTTCTCCACGAATCGATAGCAATATTCACTTTCGCTAGTATACTAAGCTCAAATACCATAAGTACATCTCTATATAGGTACACATATCTATATTTTCGTCTTTTATGGTCAAGTTTCTACAGTTCAATTAAAGACAGAATAATAGATTTGTAATCTTAGATAAGTATTCTATCCTATCCTTGAAGCTTGTAAAATGTTACAATTGAACTGCCGCCGATGCGATCGAACGCAGCAAAAACGTGACATCTGCGCCGAAACCCAAGCGCTGCGACACGATCCTGGTCAACGAGTTGTTGGACTTCGTGTAGAACAAGCTGGACGTGATGGACGAGGTGAGCTTGGGGCAGATCTGCGCGACCAGCTACACGGAGACCGACATCACAAAAGCCAAGCAGTACCTTCACGACACCGCCAACCCCCGACATGTCAAGCTGATGACGCGCCGCGAGGGAGGTGCCAAGAAGAGCCTGAAGGACATTTTCCGGGTCTTCAAATGCAAAGATACTGATGATGTCTCGATGACTGTATCACGTGAACTGAACAAACTACCGCCCGTGCCGTTTGACCATGTCAACGTCGCCACGCTTCTGAAGGCTGAAATTAAGAGCATCATCGCCAAATTAGAGGCCTCCGAGTTGCAACGCGAGTTGACCTCAATACGTGAGCAATACGCCCCGTCAGCGTCTCCGCCGAGTTCGTGTGCAAACATGCGACGCGACAGCGACATGCAATACGACACTGCACCCGTGCACCGACAAATGCAATTGACACCAACGGGCCGCGGCGGGTCGCTGCGCGGGAGCCTCGCCGACGACCACGCCGAAAGTCGAATTCCGCCCCTAGCATGGAGAACGAGGCTTCGCAAGCGGCTACTGATCCTGCTGCACCGAAAACGGATGCTGAAAAAGACGGTTTGTTTTACACTAGCTAAGCTAGTGCTCGCTATCGCTACCGTCCGCGCAGCTTTACGGGTCCCGGTTAGACGCTAGTACTACGTCAAAGGACATCGAGGATAATGCGCAGAAATCGTGGCCAGTCTACAGCCAGCAGGAGCCAATTGACCGAGTGCTTGTCAGACAGCTGAAGCCGAAGCGGCCGACAACGTTCAGGTCGTTCGTAATCCGCGTCTCCAAGCTCCAAGAGAGCGCGCTCCTGAACTCTGCATTCTGGCTGGCTGCAAATACTTTTCGACGCTACAAAATCAAATGTTGCCCCCCTAGCAGCATACCCTGCAAACCTGAGTACGGCCCTGTGTACTTACATACATAAATACATAAAATCACGCCTTTATCCCTAATAGGGTAGGCAGAGCGAAAGCGACCCAAAGGTCGTTCCGCCACGTCTGGCCAATTTTGAGGGTTATTGCAGATGATTATTGTAAGTATATTACTATAGTGACGGGTTGTCAGCCCATCGCCTAAATTGCAATACCTACACTGAAACCCTCGGATCCCTTAGCTGGTTTTTACAGCATGCCCGGGCGGAGATGCAGCTGGCACATTCTATGTTTTTCTATCACTCCCAGTCCAGCATGTGTAAATTTGTAGGTAGGTAGTATAGGTACAAAGGTTAGGTTATGTTATGTATAATACCTAGGTATTATTGGTCCCACTAATAATAAAGAAAGAAATGGAGAATTCTTGGTAAACTGGCACTGGCAGTATACATAGCTAGATATAAAGTAAGTGTAGGCTCATTTATCTAATTATCTTAAGATAAGATACCCATGTTATTGTATTTTTACTTTAAAAGTCTCATGCAAAAGTATTTAATATAGTCAACTTACCTTGCATATTGTCGTCTTCTTTCTTCGTCTGATTTTGAGTTTTCATTCCCCATGGTGAATATAAAGCAGAATTTCTTGGTAATATAAAAAGAAACACAATTTTTATTGTTTAACGCTCACAAAATTACCACACCACAGTGCACTAACATAACACAACACAATCTGCCAGCGCGCGTAGTCTATGTCTTTTGTTGGTATCGTTAATCGTTTGCAGTTTAAATACCTACCTAATGCTCTAGATTGATAGACTGTGCTCTTCTAACATACTGAAATTCTGTATGCGAGAGAGTAGGAAAGATAGTGAAGATAACGTTCTCGTCGAATCGTCGGTAGCGATAGTCGGGAATTCCCCGAACTGCGCTTTGCTGATTGATATAAAATTCCCCGATAGAACAATCGAAAATCCCACGTTTGCGATTCTTGCTTTTCGCTATATTAGTGTTTTATTTTATCGTATCGTAGGTAGGGTATAATATTTTTTTCTAAAATGATACAATTTTTGCTGACCTGCTGAATTAGGAATTTATTTATTTGGAAATATTAATAATGTATGGAATATTTTCAACAAAACAAGAAAAAGAGATACAAACTAAGTACATAACACGATTTCTTTAAATTTTAATGATATGAAATTAAATAAAAGTTTCTCACGGAACCTGTGACGGAACCACAGAATATATAATTTTTTTTTTTTTTTTTTTTTTTGAATATTTTATGGCTTGGATTCTAGTCCTTTAAGCCAAGTCTTTATTTTGGTCACTACTTATTTTGGAGCACAAGATTATGAAACTGAGAATATATAATGACGGAACTGAGACTGAGAAATATGAAACTGGACCTGTACTTGATTTTATATTATAAACATTTGAACTCATTCGTTCGGCCATCCGGTATTAGAAAAATCGGCTCAAAAATCTAGAATCCAGACCAATAATAATTCTATTATTAAAAAAATACTGACATTAGTGAGTGAATGAGTGGAATGAGTGACATTTTTGTGTCATTGTGAAAACTAGGACAAATTTTTATTTATATTTATTTTCTTTCGCCGGCCGGCGTCCCTAGTTGCACCACATAAGATCAGAATATCAATATGCCGCACTTCAGAATTGAAACAAATGTCCCAAAGGGCAAAGTCCCTCAGGATTTCGTGACAAAAGCAGTGCCGGTTTTGGCAAAGGCACTTGGGAAACCGGAACAGGTAGGTACCTAAATAACCTTCTTTTCTATCTTTTTACCCTGAAACTACGATTAAATTCATATGTATGCACTCTTAGCCTGAAAATTTAGCCCTGGATTTATATATAGTTTTTCGAACCGCTGCGCTGTTCCCTTTGTCATTCATTATACATATTCAATTGGAGCCCCAGTAATATTTATACTTTCTTAAATCAAATTATTATCTCAGTTTTATCTTATTCTGATATACCTTCCAGTACTGCGTGGTGTCAGTCATCCCTGATGTACTGATGAGCTTTGGAGGAACCACTGAGCCCTGTGCGATTGCTAACCTCATGTCAATCGGAGCATTGGGAGTGGAACAAAACAAGAAACATGCTAAGGTGTTGTTTGAGCTGGTGGAAAAAGAATTGGGCATCTCGTCTGACAGGTGAAATATTTGCTTAAAGCTCTTAAATGGTTATAAACATGGTTAAGAATTTAATGAATTCAAAAAATTCCATGTTTCATGCTTATAATGTAGGTAAATCATGAAAATATAGATGCTAAAAATTATACTTAGGTGGGATGTGAACCGACATTCGGATCGGCACGATGCCGCGAAAATTGTGGGTTAAAAATCCCACCCAAGTGTAACTTTTAACATCTTTATTTTAATGTTTTAAAAACATGGTAAGTTTGTGTCAATTTCCCAAAAATATTGAAGCTTTTTAAATGGTTTTTTCTATTATTATATTAATTGGGTTCCTTACCCAAAAAAAAAAACAAGAATACGATAAATATTAAGGTGGGCTCCCATAAAAAAAAAGTGATTTTTTGCCGTTTTTGTAGATAATGTTTTGGAGGCTGTTTCTCATGAACCGTAAATTTTCACAGATGATGCATTTCTATTGCCACTGAACAACAAATACTAAAAACTGGCCAAGTGCGAGCCGGACATCAGATATGATTTTATTGCCATTTTTATAAATGAAGGTAGGTACGGAACCATTCGTGCGCGAGGCCGACTCGCACTTGGCCGGTTTTTATTGGTCCTGTACCAGCTGTGCCTGCCTGCAATGCAATACAAGTACCTATGTTTAAAAACTGTATGGCAACTAATAGACATGTCTGTGATGAACTTATAAGTTTGATTTTTAAATAAAGTTGGAATTGTTAAGCCTTTTCTTTTGGAACATACATTTCAAGAAATGTTATAAATAGTATCAAATACTTCCAGTCATAGGTGTAGAGTAGAACAAAAATCATTGAGAATATTTTTGCGGGCAGTTAACAGGTTAAAATTTCTAACACCTGATGGAAGTATAAAGTCATGGCTTTTTAAAACACAGATTGTTATCACATTATCATCTCATAACATGCAATGTTCTCATTGTTGAGTAATTTGTTTGATGTATGAGTAATTTGCTCCTTATCATGCTTCAAATGTAAACATGATTATGAAGTTTTATAACTTTGCTTATAATTATAGGTAGGTACTTTGTAATTTACTTAGATAGTAGTGTACCTACCTGTAAATAACATGAAATACTAGTGTAACTTATCTTGGCGTATATCTAAGTGACTCAGTAAGCTGAAATATAAAATTAGGCTTAAAAATTTAAAACATCTGATCTGGTGATAATTTGATTTGCAATAAAAAAAACTGTGTCAACTTTGAACCACAGCACATCCACAAATCTCTTTTGTTTTATTTCAGGATGTATATCACCTTCCAAGATGAACCAACTGGTAATGTCGGATTTAAAGGAACCACCTTCCACGCCATTTTCGGATAATTTTTTTTATATTTTGTGTTTATTTACACATTTTTTTTTTATTCTTTGATTATTTATGAATTCTGTTTTTAATCAATTCATATTAATTTTCTCTGTAAGTGTACTAAATTTAGATTTTAATGTCTATTAAATCATTAGGATTATTATCAGTGTTAATAAAAAGAAAATCTATTTCATCAATTTTCATTTTCAACAATCTTTAGTCTAGTTATTTTAGCTTTCCTGCTGCTGCCTGCTGCTCCTCTTTCCGGACCTAACCTACCTGTAGAAACAGAGGTGGACTGACAGCCTATCACTAAAGATTCTGCCTACCCCGCTACCCCGTATAGGATAAAAGCGTTTGTTTTTCGACGTATCGTGTCTCGTATAAAAAATAACGTTATTCTAGATTAAAAGGCAGGATTCCAAACTGAAAAATAACGTTATTTCTAATTTAATTTAAAATGGCAACAAAATCAAACTGTCAAAAAAGAACGAATGGTTTGAAAAAAGTGAGTGAATGATAAAATTATAGGCGAGTTGAGTTAGTTAATTTCTGGCAAAATAAGCAAATAATTACAATAAATACGCTGAAAAACAGAAGTAAATAGTGATTTAGTGTTCAGGGTTGCGGTGCAGGTACAAAAATCAAGATGGAGGAGGGAAATGTGGAAGCGACTCCGATGTCGCAAAGACTCACTAATGAGGACTTCAGGAAGCTTCTGATGACTCCCAGGGCTACTCCATCAGGGGGTGCACACCCTGCGGGGTCCGTCAGGGAGGCTATGGCTAATGCTGGGTAAATTTTTCATGAAATACTATGAAAAATCCATTGTAAACAATGGTACGGCCTTGAGCACATTTTGTCTTCTGGTCTGCGTATTTGAAGTTATTCCAGCTTAGAATTCATTTTCTTGTCATCGTAGGTTATTCACAAAGGTGATAAAATGTTTTAAAATTTTATTTATTTATTTTATTTTTTATTTTCTTAAAATCGTAGGGTTTCTACAGAACTTGGTCTTTATTATTAGCACTACCAGTCTGTTGACTCAACTTTACTACATTGGTTAAACTGAGAGATTTCTTAGTTGTTATTATTATTATTATTTAATAATAGCCGAGCAGCAGAATTGCTGATGTGGCTATATCCATAGCTGGTGTGTGCGTAATAATATTTAATTAAAGTCCATTATTTATGATTCACTTAAAAGTCCTTCACATTGTATTTTATTGTTCATTTTTAAAGTTTGTTATTAATTAACCACTTGTCAAGTCTATTTTTAAAAGTGTTTGTGGAGGGAGCATTGACGATTTCTTGAGGGAGACTTCCAAGTATTAATGACTCTGTTGTTGAGGGTGTGGTAGCCAAAATTTGTACTGTTTTTATTATTATATTGTTCAACCTTTAACAATATTTCCAGGTCCATGCCACCTCCAACAGAAAACAAAAGCGAGCTACGTCGTAAAAAGAAATCATACTACGCCGCTCTAAAGAAGCAAGAAGACAATAAACTTGCCGAACTGGCTGAGAAATACAGAGACCGAGCGCGGGAGAGACGAGATGGCTCAAATGACATTGGGCCTGCCGATCCTACTAGTAATACTAGTAGCGCATATAGGTATACATACACATTACACACTGGGAAAATTTATATATCAGCCCATTATTGCCTAAGTTTTCAACATGATGGAAACCCTTTGCCTTCATTGTTTTTACAGTATGCTTGGGAGAGAGGAGAATCATCTCCGACATTCTTAAATTAATCTGATTATGATTATTATTTCATAATAGCATGGACTAACTACTCTAGAGGACTGCTAACCGCCATACTAGAGAGTGTACCTTGATACTCAATAAAAGGTCAAAATGCGAGTAAAACCTAGATGGTGCTGTGCTGGCATATTGCTCAAAGAGTCCGTTGTTAAAATAGGTCATAAAATTGAAAAAATCAATAACAACTTGAACCAAATTATCTTTTAAGATTTTTAAAGTAGAAATACACAATGAGAAATGCTGTTTAAAACATCTGAATTAAAATTCATATTCAGTTTGCACAATATTTCGCTAATGTCAATAGATGGCACTGCTTAGTAGCGGTGTATGCAGTTTATAAGGGAGGTTATAAGTCCTCTTTGTTTCATTCGTCCATGATAATAGCCAAGCAGGCTATAGCAGTTGCTGGTGTGTGCGCTACTATGTTATTAAAGGCCATTAAATTATTACACTAAAAGTCATGCATGAAAGCATGAAAGCATTATTTTTAACATACCTTTATTATACAACGTGTAACAGAAAGGGTATATGCATCGTGAAATGTATGAATCTACCCATGATACTGAACAACTTTCCCTAAGAAACATAGGTCGAAATACGAAAGAAAAAATTTAACTCCCCATACTAAATACGCTATCAGCTGATGCATTTTGTATGAAAGGTCACATTTTTTTTTTCGTTTTTCGACCTATGTTTCTTAGGGAAAGTTGTTCAGTTTCATGGGTAGATTCACACGTTTCACGATACATATACCCTTTCTGTTACACGTTGTATATAGGTAATTTGAGGTTTCTACTGGCATTTTTCCAAATGTAATTTGATTGGTTTTTATTAGTTTTTATTTTTCAATAAGTATTATAGATAAAAATTCTGTTTGTTCTTTTTATTTACAGAGCTGTTGCACCAGACTTGAAATCAGGAATGGATGCTAAAGAAAGAAGAAGACAGATGATTCAGGTTTGTTTTTAATTATTATCATTATCAAAGCAAATAATTTTAAAATATTATTTTAGTTGTATCAAATATTGGAATCAGTAACAGAGAAATAAATAAAAATGTGATATTTCATTTCAGGAGTCCAAATATCTTGGAGGTGACATGGAACACACTCACTTGGTGAAAGGTCTCGATTATGCTTTGCTGCAGAAGGTAATAGATTGCTGTAGTGGCAGGTTGTCAGCCAATATACTGAATCCCTTAGCTGGTTTTTTCCAGCATGCCCGGGAGGAGATGCAGCTGGCACATTCTATGTTTTCCTATCTTTCGTAGTCCAGCATGGATGATCTTTTATTTATTCCTTAAAATATCTTGAAAACTTCCATCCATTTATTTTTTGTCTGCTAAATTGTGTTTAAGCAATTTCAGCCAGTAACATCTACCTGAAAGAATCCTTTCTCTCTCTATTTCTTTCCTCCTTCTTTTATGTACTCCAATATCCAGGCAGGAAGAAATTGCTACTCTAGCAATAAAGCCGCCTGTATTGTATTTACTGTTTTTTTTAATGTTGTAAATTGATTTTGGTGCAATAGATAATTATTGTATTGTATTGTATTGTATAGCTTATATAATTTTGATAATTTTCAGGTCCGTTCAGAGATCCAAACAAGGGAACAAGAACAAGAGGCCGAGATGGAAAGACTGGTCTCGGAGCCAGTGGAGCAAGTTAAAGAGAAGAAGGAAGCAGCCGCCGCCGCCGCCGCTGCCGCAGCTGCTGTAAGATTAACTATTTTTCTGTGTAGCGTTTTTCCAGCCTGAAGCTGGGGTCCACTTTCCGGCTTTTCTACTCCACTTTGCCTGGTCTTCGGCATCCGCTGGTATAAGATCGTTCTCATCCATATCCGTCTTAACGACGTCTAGCCAGCAGCGCTTTTTCGGTCTGCCGCGTAATCTAGGGCCTTGCCTTGCCTGCTGTAGGCTATTTAAAAAAAATGGAAATGGTTTTGATCATGGTTAGACATCGGATTATAGACTATTTTCCTACTAGTAAAATCAGCAACTTTTTATGAAATGTCAGAACGCTTTTTTGTATGTAAATTGTGAGTTATTACGTCACTGTCTTGTAAATAATTGTCTACTCAAATTAATACCTTCTATATTTCTATAATTATTGTGCATATTTTTTAAAATGGTGAATGAGATCCACAATATTTTAGCTATCAGTTTTAAGTATAAACGTTTTGAATTTTTTTTAGCCACCCAGTCAACATGCCTATTGCATATTTGCATATGCAAATGCATAAAACGTTATTTTTAGGGCGTTATTGCATATTTTTTGTTTGTTATTGTATTGTTGTAATATACGGGAATAGTGGAGAGCCGCAGACATTGACTTGCTGCGCGTTCGTTTCAGTAAGAATTCCATAACCTTGGTCTATGCAAGACCCTGGAAATATTCGAAAGATATATAGCTGCCTCGACAATAAACCGCACTCTTGTAAAAATATTGCTAATAATAACGGGAATTCTAGTAATAAATACCATTATTATAGTGCATACTTCGCCCATTTTAGTGCATATTTCGCCCATTTTTAGTGCATATTTCGCCCTTTTTTAGTGCATATTTGCATGCATATTTTGGCATTTTGATAGTGCATATAATCCGATATCTAATCATGATCATGACTCTAGTCTAAGCCAGGGGCGACAGAGACGGAGTCGACGATGGAGCGAGCGCTAAGTTAATTTTCTATTCACTCTAACCCATACAGCAAATTATGTGCAGAGCATGAAAGTTTGACATTATCTAGAATTAGCAATGGCTGCTTTTTACCGCGGGAAAGTATATTATTCACACGGGATACGGAATACACGGCTAATCATATGATAAAACCACAGTTCAAAAGGTAGTTTTACCTGTATGTACATAACATAATACATTTTTTTTCAGGAAGATGAATTGCAATTCAAAACAGACATGGGCAAGAATATATTCAACTTCATTTTGGAACAGAAGTAAGTAATTTTAAAGGAAGCTTTTTCATCATCTCATCTCTCAGTGTTTGTCATTCTTTTCATCTCATTTTCTTATATTATTTTCAACTAAGTGCCCATCAGATTTTAATACATTCCTATCAATTCCAGGAACAAGAAAGTCTCGCGCAACGAAATGTTCGCACCGGGCCGAATGGCATACGTGGTAGAATTAGAAGAGGAAGGCACTATAGACAGCGACATCCCTACCACTCTAACTCGAAGCAAAGCTGATGTACCAGAACCAGATGAGCGCAGTTCAGCCGCTAGTGCTAATGATGTGGTGTTGGATAAATTAGCACAGATATTCTCGTATTTGAGACACGGCAGGCATAGGAAGATGAAGAAAAACAAGGTAAATTTACGAAGTAGTACTTGAAATTGATAATAGAAGGCGCTAGTATCCGAAGTGGAGGTGAAGGTGAGTGAAAGACAGTGACATTCCATCCACTACGACAGTATAGTATTATATTATCTGTGCTACGAATGAGGTATATTCCCTCGGCAAAAAAGCCTATGTCCGTCTCCAGGTTACTATCTATAATTTTGCTAAATTTTATTAAAATCGTTTCAGTCATTTGGACAGTGAAAGAGTAACAAACACACAAACATTAAATGGATACGGTGAATTTCAGAATAAATCAATGCTCCTCTATCCTACTCCTACAGGACAAGACCACAGAAAAGGGCAGGAACGACGACACAATCTACGGCGATATAGGCGACTACGTGCCGACAGAGCGCAACCGGGAGAGGACACGGGACGAGCGACCGAGGACCGGCTACTTCGACAAACCCGTCGAGAAAGAAGAAGAAGGTTTGTGATGTCAGCAGGGATAAGATGCGCACTGTACACTTCGTTTTGTCTACACATTATGTCTTTCGTTGCGCGCTTCACAACGGAGAAGGACAGGCATTAATCATAGTGAAGTATGCAACACTTGTAGATAAATCGAAGTCTACAGTGCGCATCATAGCCCTGCTGATGTCTTATTGTGCTTTTAAAGGTGCCACATTTGTTAAGGTTAACGAATGTCCGTTAACAATAGGAACATTTTCAGCATGTTTTATAAACGTTAAGAAACATTTGGGAGACCCATTCAAAGCTCTAGAACCTACATTATTTCAAAAAATATACGTAATATTATTGTGTATGATTCAAATATTGTCTTCCACAGGCCCCGGCCCTCTAACCCGCCGCCAGCCAACAGGCAATCCTGAAGAACGCGACAGGCGCTCGGCGGCCCTACTGTCCAGACTGGCAGCGGAGCCCGAAGGCTACGCCGAGTGTTACCCCGGCCTCAGGGAGATGGATGACGCTATTGATGACTCTGACGATGAAGTGGACTACAGCAAGATGGATGCTGGCAACAAGAAGGGGCCTATTGGTAAGTGTTGAAGTAGAATTTACTATAGATGGCACTGAGCTTCCGAAGTAGTACCTAAAATTGATAATAGATGGCGCTTATAGATAGGCTTACCTTAAATTATGAAGCTCAAAACCGGATGAGAAGCGGTAGCAGCATCAAGTTCAGGACAATAACTCAAAACCCGCGGACATTCAGGAATAATCAAGAATTTTTTGTGAACAGTCAATCGTTGAATCAATACGTTGCGCGAGCGAAGCGAGTATTACACCTCATGAAAATTGAATCAATATACACAGGCCTACACTCAAATGAAACAAGATATGTTGATGTGTCCTTCTTGTTCGCAGGTCGTTGGGACTTCGACACCCAAGAGGAATACTCAGCCTACATGAGTAGCAAGGAGGCTCTACCTAAAGCAGCCTTCCAGTACGGAGTGAAGACTCAGGATGGAAGAAAGACAAGGAAAACCAAGGACAAGAGCGAGAAAGCTGAACTAGATAGGGAGTGGCAGCAGGTATGATTTATTCAGACGAATTATTTGATAACTAATACCATGGAGTAATAATAATATACAAAATGCATTTTAGTATTAAAGCAGCTGGTATCAGCTGCTTGTATTCCCGGGGATGCCAGATAAAGATAAAAATCCAGTAAAGTGATTTTATAACACATTTGCTCGTAAAGGGTCTCTTATTACACCAATTTCAATATCGTATTGTATCTCATTACGCACTTGTGCGTAATCGTAATGAAAAATGCACGAGTGCTGTAAAACACACGAGTTTTTTTATTTTATTAGATAAAACTTTTTAAATCTAAGCAAAGAGTTTTTATGTCAGAAAAGTGGAAAACGTTTTATGAATAAATTTAACTTTGGGAGGTAAAATATAATGAATAAACATTTCGTTCTTTAATTTCATTACTTTGACAATAAATTTCAACCATTTATCTGTAACGAAAACATAAAAATATTAATTTAGTTTATTAATAATACTGGCTGTTTTTGTGCCTTTGCCTTTAAAAAAAGCGCTGCGCGATATATACTAGGCAATATGTGGATGCGCGCGCATCGCTTATTTGTGAACGAGTAAAAATTATTCCGGGCGTTTTTCCTTTTCGCCGTATCGTTTGATTTTTTTAGCTATTTCCTCGCAAATGTGTTATAAAACGTCGTACGACATACGTGCGGTTTGATAATTACAGCCTCTGCTTTCTTGTAGCCCTCGCCTACGGGTCGGGCTAGCAATATCGCCTCGGCTGTAACTATCAACACACCTCACTTGTATCGTAAGGTACTATTAGACAGTTGAGCTAGTTGCATAAACTGTTGTTATAATATTAAGCCTTTGACGCCCTGTTCATCCCTTAAAGTAAAGTACATAGACGTGATCTATTTTCTTTTCTATTTTTACAGATTCAGAACATTATCCAGAAGAGGAAGCAACCAGCGCATTCAGAAGAACCAGGTTTCGCCAAAACGCCAAAATTCTGAGGCGTTCCTTACATAAGTTACATCATTATGTGTACCTAGATTTAAAATATAAAGCGTGTTGAGAAATTTTTGCACATAACTAGATAAAAAAATAGCATAATTTTAAAGTAGAAATCGAATCATTTTATTTTCGATTTCGTTTGTCTTTATTGACGAAAAGTCAAAAAATATTTTGACTATTCGTCAATTTTGAAAAAAATAAAGAATGAGTAAAAACTTAAACTGCAGGAAATTGAGAAGAAGATTCAAGATTGGAAAAAAAATTACGATTGTAATGGAGAAAGTCAAATGTAATTGTACATTCTTATTATTTACTACATTAAAATTAAGCCTGCATAAAAACTGTTTTATTTAGAAGTTCTATCTTATATTAAAAATAAGCTTAGCATACCTATAAGTTAGGTTCTAAAATACGGGAAAATACATCTTAGTAGTCGATTCGAACACGATTCACATCACGACTAAGGCCCGTATTTTTAAACAGCTCTCAAGTGTGACAGCGAGTTTGAGTTCGTATCAGAAATCTCATTTCAGTACAAAACGACCTGTCTAATCCATACTTAATATTGTTCTCAATCTTGAGATCGCTTCATAAATAGGTACGAGACTAAGCCGACATATCTACCCATAGATTCTTCAACTTATTGATCATGTAAGTCAGTCTATATTCCCGTTCCTTCTTTTTTTTCATGACAATAATTGGGTATGGACTTACCTTGTTTAAGTTGTGTACTCGTTGGAATTTTGTGTTTCCCCTAGGGAATCGTACCCAAGACTTCCGAAACGAAAGCTTAAGGCTCTAACCACTAGACCACAGAGACAGCCATACGAAGAGACGTCGTCACTATGAACGTGATGGAATGCCTAACTCGCTCAGTGAAATCTGAAGGTCAATTCGCTGATTGCAAGTATGTAAGTGGCACACTGTGGGCTTGATTTGAATACATAAAGCCTCTATTCTCCCTCTACAGGGTTGGATATTTCGAACAAGCTTTCCGCCCCGCAGTTTGCCTGTCAAGAAGGATTGATTCCGTGCTTCGGAGGGCACGTTATTCCAATCTTCTTATTCTAACGGAGCGTTAAAAGATCGTAGAATGCACCAGCTACTTAGAGGAATAAGTAGACATTCGAAGGGCTCTGGTTCAATTTTAGCTTACCTATAAAGTTTTTTTTAACAGTTGAGAAATCGATACCAACGTGTTTTCCGGCCCATAAACCGTTTTTTCTTTGCAGCTTGGAAGAAGTTAAAATTTTAAAACCGCATCTGCGCAGATGCTGGACTGGGAGCGATAGAAAAACATAGAATGTGCCAGCTGCATCTGGCATGGCATGCTGTAAAAACCAGCTAAGGGATTCGAGGGTTTATAAGTGTATTGCAATTTATAGGCGATGGGCTGACAACCTGTCACTATAGCATTATCATCTGTAATAACCCTCAAAACTTGTCAAACGTGGCGGAACGACTTTTGTTTAGGTCGTTTTTGCTTTGCCTGCCCTTCTAGGGATAGAGGCGTGGCTGCCATATATCATGTATGTGATGTAAATGAGAAATGTAGCCAAATTCGCGACGAAACGATTGACACACACAATGCTGGTTTGCTGGTTCATCGACGCAGGGCGCAGGGTCTTATTAAGTCAGAGGTCATGAAAAGGTGACATAGGATAGAGTATACCGTTTCTGTGGTGACAAAATTGTCATCTCTTCTGTTGAATTAGGTGGTCAGGTAGAAGATTCTGATCATTTCCTTTGGGTAGAAATAAAATAAATCAAAATACCTAATTTTCCCCCATGGCCCATAGGCCAAATTGGGGCTCCATCCAAGTAGCCAAGTTACCTTTGAATCTTTTCAGAAAATATAGAATTTCGGTGATATTTTCTGACCAGAAAAGCCAAACCTGACGCTTCCCAAAAGTTTGTGTCTTTGTATCGGTAATTCTGATTTGATGAAGATTTATAGGGTTTGATTTTTATGCAATCCTAAGTGATCCTGCATTTCTAAAGAAGACCAGACAATACGCTCAATGTTTGTCATACAAACAACAATATGCGAATCTACCTGCAAACAAAACCTTTCCGGTCTCCCTTTCAGCCAGAGCCATTGATCACAAAGATACGGCGTCCTTATGTTTTTTCTAGACCTATCCAGCGAGGCTTCTTCACAGGTGCGTAAGCGCAGGTAAGCTGCCGCGCCCCGCTCACCTCGCGGCAGCCATCTTGCATTCCGCTCACCAGACCCGCGCCCGACCCGCGGCGGACGCACGTATCGCGCCACAGTGCAGTGTATCAGTGGATTCAGTGTCATGTTGTGATAGTGTAGTGTCGAAATGGAGTCGACGCCGATCTGTCGGTGCCGCGTGCTCTACCTCGGCTCCGCGGTGCCCCAGCAGAGCAAAGACGGCCTGCAGGGCATACAGGAACCGCTCAGAGAACTCTACCCGGAAAAGGGGGCGACCACCGGCGGCATAGACTCGTGGCTGTCCGTCTGGTCGAACGGAATCTTGCTCGAAAACGTCGATGAGAGTGGGTCGAGGGTCGCGAGGTTTTTCCCGATATCGAGTTTGCATTATTGTGCCGCGGTGAGGCGGGTGACTGTGGAAGGTGCGCCTAGGTTCTTACCCTTGGATTCTCCGTTCGCCCGGGCCCCTGCCCCGCGGCGTCCTCCTTTATTCGCGGCCGTGTTGCGTCGCACGCAAGGCATAAAGGTGCTAGAATGTCACGCCTTCATATGCCGTCGCGAGGCGGCTGCCAACGCGCTAGTCCGGTGTTGTTTCCACGCTTACGCTGACAGTTCGTACGCTAAACGATTAGAGGCGGAAAGATCGCCATCGCAGCTTCCCCCTGAACCTGACGAGGAGTTGGAGGTGTACGACGGAGATGAGAACCACAAAGTGTGGGTAGGAGAGATAGAGAGAGATGACGCGAGTGATGACATTCCACACCAAACGCGAGCGCCAAGACCGCGGCAGATTACGCGGCCAGCGTCTGTGCCACCACCGCCGCCGCCTCCAGAAGAGCCCAAAAAGAAGACAACTACAAAGAAAACGAAAAAGAAGTCCTCAGCTTCAGCTGACGAGCTTTACGCAACTATGCCAGGCCCAGGGCCAGGACATGCGCACATGATGAATGGAAGATCGCTAGGTCGAGCGCCACCTCAATGGGCAGCCGGTCACGGCCATCCGATGGTGTTGGTAGCTCATCCTGCCGCAACTTTACCTCACGCCCGAGCGGCGACTTTAGCGCACAGGGGTCGGGTGCCAGTGGGCCCGGGTCCATTTCCACCAGGCCCGCCAGGTCCTCCGGGGCGAGGCCGTTTGCAATACGCGACCGTCGACCCTCGGCGCTCGAAGCCCCCGCCGGCCGCGATGAAGGCAGCTCAGAGCATGACTACATTGGAAGCTGTGGAGGATGCTGGTGGGATTTACAGGAAGAAAGGCCACCTTAACGAAAGAGCGTTTTCGTACAGCATCAGGCAGGAGCACAGGAGTCGATCGCATGGATCTCTTGCCAACTTAAAGTTCGCCGCTCCACCTGAGGTGAGATATTTTACTAATTACTCTTTCTTTCACTCTGCTTCAAAATGAGTCTTAAGGACTCTGAAATGGTGTTGTGGATTGCACTGATGTGAGAAGTCGCCGGAGCTCCCAACGCCTTTTACTCTTTTGTGGTGGAATCAGATAACTCAGTTATTGGTTTTATTCTTAGGTATCTAGGTAAAGGAAAACGCAAGCGAAACTGCATCCATCTCATAACAACGATGACTCAACGATCATCACCACATCACAGCGAAACCACGACACTTAATTACAAAATATTTCCAACTTTCGCTGCATAATCAGTCAACCATCAGCTAAATAACTCACAAGTGGTGTAAACTTGTATGGAATCCGATGTGCGATAGTATATGAGTTATTTTTGAAACGATACGTGATGAAACGATGTGTTTAGCAACTTTAGCAACTATTTTATCGTGATTACTATGGTCTTGCTAAGATAAGTGACAGGTTATCTGCTTTAGAAAGTGCCTTGGGGTTTGAGTACCATTGAAACTATTTAGTTTCATCTGGACATGATAATAAGGATGACGAATACTCGAATACTATATAGTTGAGCCGACGTCGACGTCCTTCAAATCTTCAATATTATTTATAGGATCTAAGTTAGTTATTTAGTTCTTCAGGCCTTCAAAGATTTTTGTGTATCAGCTTGTCCAATCGTCAACCCTGTCTCAGTAGACTTTGGTCGATAAACCAGTCATTAGAAATTATATTTTTAAAATTAAACGATAAATTTTTCTAATAAAATGAGGATTAACCATAACGAAGTCAGAAAGTTGTGACATTTTGTGAATTGCGTATTTCTCGTTTCTGTAATATAATAGGCGTTTTATATTTGAAAATTAAAATGTTGACATCTTTTATATTCCGTGAAATGATTATTACGCAGTCAAAAGGTTCCATTTATCGTATTCCAACACGGTTTTTTTCTTCTTTTAGGTGAAAAGAATCTTTGCTAGGTATTATTTATACGTAGATATGTTAAATCATACATTCTATCTTAGGAATCAATGATAGATTAATGTAATTTACCACATACCAGTTGTATCATCTAAAATTATTTAAATATGTGTAACTTTACATAAACCTAATCTTCTACTAATTCATCATACAGGCGTTGCCCTCCTATCTTCCATTCTCTTATATTAAAAGTTCTTTCCTTCATACCTATAAAAACCAGTTCGGTTATAGAAGAGCCGTTTGTCATTTCCATTATGCGTTCTTCTACCGGTTTAGGTAGATTTACTGGTCTGTGCCAGGTTTCACAATCGTACAACTAGTAGGATTACAAATCACTTGATTTGAGTTGGTTTTTGTTCGAAACAGGTTTCTTTCCTAGATTTAACAGAAAAACGACATTCTTCTGTAATACAGCTCTTTTTCAAAGTTTACATAAATGTACCGTATATTGTATATTTAATAGTTTGAGTTGTTAAACCCGTCCGTCTCTAAAAAAAATCTAGACAAATAAACATTCTCGTCAAGTTTGCCTATTCAAAAAGAAATATAAAATAAGATAAAAACTTAAATAAATCTCTTTGGTGGCAGTGTATGGCATATTACAATGAGCTGGCTGAAAGCGTTGAAAAAACTGTTATGAATGCCATAAAATGTTTTTTTTAAGAAAATATTATTTTTTCTTTAATTATTAAATGGCTTTCTCTCATATTTTTTGACAAGAAATGGCCAGCGTTCAATTTGATTACTTACATAAAATCTATTTCGTATAACTTACTTGTAAATCTCTTCCGTTTGTACATACAAGTAGTTTTTATTCTAAGGCCGATTGCGTTTTGCAATAATTTTGCAATATTTAAAGCAACCTCTTTGGTGGACTTGGATGAAAGCATTGGATGAAAGACAATGAGCTGGCTGAAATCGTTGAAAAAATTTGTCCTGAACTGTACTGTCTAAAAGACAAAGTTCTTTTTTCGTAATTTTTTATATAGCTTACTGTCATATTTTTTACAACAAACACCCAGCATTTGGCATTGATGATTTTTGGCTTAGCAAGGAGTATTACCTAAACTTATCGATATGATTTGAAAATAATGATGTGCTTATTAAAAGCACCTGATGAGATAAAACCTAGATAACATACTTTCTTTAAAAAATATTCTTAACTGATCTCGTGCTTATACAAAATTCTCAAAAATATGCGTGATACTTCTCTGCTGACACCATTTAAATGGCGAAATTTACGAAAACGCGCAAAGCATTAAAATTGATGATAAGAGGAAGTCATATTACTTAATACACACAAAACACAGGTTAAATGTTAGTGTAGCTATTATTTCATTATATATTATCTTCGTTGTTTATGTATTAGCTCACCATTGATTATGTAAACTTTATAAAAAAGTCTGCTGTTACACTACATTTAGGTAGTAATATAGAACATAGTACTTCGTCGCATCTGTCTGTTTGAACGCTAATGATGTC
The DNA here is from genome assembly GCA_029255725.1 of Scrobipalpa atriplicella. Taxonomy (NCBI): domain Eukaryota; kingdom Metazoa; phylum Arthropoda; class Insecta; order Lepidoptera; family Gelechiidae; genus Scrobipalpa; species Scrobipalpa atriplicella. Next base: position 24,309 of record JARACY010002794.1, read on the forward strand.
GGAAAATGGTCCGTCTCTTATTCATTTAATTTTCGATGATACACAGTAACAAAATGTTTTAAAACTTTGTATCAATATTGAAATAATGTTAAGCATACCTAATCCAGTAACAATTAGAATTGGCTACTTTCCAACAAGTCAAATCAGCAACTTTTTATGAAATGTCAAAAACGTTTTTTTGTATGAAAATAGTAAATTATGACGTCACATTTTAGTACATATTAACAAATCAAATCAATAACTTATATACTTTTAATTCGATTGTTAAAATCGAAATGTGCATTTTTCAAAAATGATGAATGAAATCCACAATATTTTTAGCCATCAGTTTTAAGTATAAACGTTTTGAATTTTTTAAGCTACCCAGTCAAGTACCCAATTGATGTAGGTATTAATAGCTAAGACCTTTATGGTTCATAATGAGGTCATCATGCAATACTGTCTATTCTATACAAATATAGTTGCAAATCTTCATAGCTAGTTTGTTGATTAGTATACAGGTATTTGTATGTCATTGTTAAATACTAATATGTAGTAGGGTATGCCCAAACAATGCTCAGTTTGTTTGTTTATGATACATACATACGTACATAAAATCACGCCTTTATCCCTAATGGGTTAGGCAGAGCAAAAACAACCTAAGCAAAGGTCGTTTCGCCACGTCTGACAAGTGTTGAGGGTTATTATATTACAGATGATTATGTATATATATATGTATATTGCTATTAAGTGACAGGTTGTCAGCCCATCACCTAAATTGCAATAAGTACACTGAAACCCTCGCATCCCTTAGCTGGTTTTTACAGCTTTCCCGGGAGGAGATGCAGCTGGCACACATTATAATGTTTTTCCCTACGTTTTTCCATGATTTCCGCATCACTCCCGGTCCGTCATGAAAGTAGTTGTTTATAATTGAATCGATATTTTGAATTTATACGCGAATTTATAAATAGTACCTACTTTGTGTTTAGAAGGTAGGTACAGCAGCTTACCTTGTATTGATATTATGATAGATCATGATAAGATACTATGCTTAACTTTTTTCAAGCAAAGTTATATTATAACATAATAATAAAAAAGCTAATGAAAAAGGCGAAGGCGATTGTATTAATATAATTTGTAAAAAAGTTTCGTTTACTAATAATAAAATATTTTAGCATTATCTGTTTTATAGATCCTAATAGATACTAAACTAAGTTATCAAGCCTGAAAACATTAATTGACTATTGAGCAATGTACCGATCAAACTATGATTACAGTGAAAACATTAATCGGAAGAAGTGAATTAGGTTCAGGAAATGGTTAACAATAAATTCGCTAAATGCCTGTATAAATGTACATAAATTACACACACTGACGTAAATTTAATTGGGTTTTAGAAAACAGGATAGTTTTATAACTAAGCTTGCCAAAAGATTTGATCTTATAATACAAAACACAGCAGTCTTTCATCATCATCATACATACTCGTATTGGGAGTATTGTATGACAATCTGGAGTGGGTGGAAATACCTAATGGGCGCTTTTCCACTAGACGTCACGTCAACGGCAACGGCAACGGCACGGCGACGATCACGTGACAATATCTATGGGAATCGATGACATGTCGTTACGGTGCCGTGCCGGCAAGTGGAAAAGCGTGTCATATAATTTCATTGATTTTCATACATTATCTCACTTACGATATCGTCGACGGTACCGTGCCGTCGCCGTTGCCGTTGACGTGCCGTCTAGTGGAAAAGCGCCCAATGTCCTGTGTTTTGCAGTGAACTTTTAGCCATTTGTGAGATTGTTTTTAGTTAATTTTAGCCACTAAACGTCCACTACAGAACAAGTCTCTCCCCCGTTTGATGGTTTCTGCCACAGTAGGTATATCTGGAATAATTATTGACTGTCTATATTATTATGAGTGAAGATAAAGTCCGAAGGTAGGAAACTGTACATAACGAACAGGTTTCATGGCGCTTTCCTTTAAGTACAACCTGGTGATAGGAAGTTATATCATTTCTCTGGACACGTGTGAAGGAATGTAAATCTCTTTTTTTAGGATACAAACTGTATCATTCAACACTTTTCCTTTAAAGCCTTCCTGCAATCATAGCAATTATTTCCTTAGAAATCAAACATGGAACTTTTCCTTACTTAACTAATTTCAAGTCGGTAATATAAAACTGCACTTCAACACCGATTCTTTCATCATCATCACTAAAACCTCATTATTTCCTGCATGTTTAAAAAATTCTCAAGGCTCTCACGAGAAAAAAGTCTGTGAGTTCACCTTTGGAATTTAGCGGCATACAACCAGCATACCGTACGACCACGCTTTAAATGAACGCGGCGAAAAGAGGAACTAGCGCCGCCATCTTGAGATTTGACATTGATTTGACAGTTCTCCTTATACTGCAGCGCCCCCGCCCACATTCATTGAGAACCGCGTCGTGTACATACAACCAGCATACCAGTGGAATCAAGTCACGGTTTGTGTTTGTGTGTTTCGCACCAGCAAGTTGCTGAAATGTATTTAAAATTGTGTAAAAAATTGCTTTATGTTGCCATGAATGTTGGCGTTAACAAACTATTAGTTTTCGAGATAAACTTTCAATTGTGCGCGCGCGCACGTTGAAGTCTTTTGTATGAAATTTTGACTGTATAAAATAAATTGTACCTATTTCGAAAGGAATTGGAGCTTATTTTTACCATCTGCAATTTGGGGACTATTTAATTTATTTATTTTTAAGGCAAAACCTTATTTTATACTTTTGAGATATAATTAGACTTTTATTTATTTACAACTGACAATAAATAACCAAAAGCCTTCGAAACCTTGCGTACGGGCATGTTTATGTGCATCTTCAGGACATGTTATTGAATTCTCGAGAGGTCACCTTGGCAATAACTCGGGGCAAGGTTTATTATTATTAAGTTTTTGCCTCTCCAAACGAAACTGGTTGGGTGTAATTAAGAATAAGAATATACTTTATTGCACAGAAAATAAAATATACAAGAAAAGAGAAATAATACAAATAGTAGTACAAATAGGCGGCCTTATTGCTAAGCAGCAATTTCTCCGTCTCCGTCTGTAATTGTTACGTCGGGGCAAACGGTTTGCGAAATCTTGACGAATTTTTGATTTCCAGATTTATGTATGCTAATTTCCACTGGTACCTGAACATGAACGCTGAAGCCTATATATCAGAGAATAAAAGCTTCAACTTACGTATATTCAAATAGACTTGACAAGTGGTTCATTAATAACAAAATTTAAAAAATTAAAAATAAAAAACAATGTGAAGGACTTTTAAGTGAATCATAAATAATGGACTTTAATTCAATATTAGCGCATACACCAGCTACGTATATAGCCACATCTGCAATACCGCTGCTCGGCTATTATTAAATAATAATAATAATATTCAGTTTCTGCTGTGACTGTGAACTGTGACCGAATAAGATAAGTATGCGATTCCTTATTCATCTTGGTAGAAATATTCACACGAACTGACACAAACTTGTGAACTATCTAGCTTGGCTATGGGCATTGTGTTCTAAGTATACAGGGTGTTAAGTTAACAAATAAACTGTGCTCTTTATACCACCAGTTCTACACTAGACAACACATATCTCGATAAAACATATTTTTCGTTAAAAAAGAAACGTCTTATGTATAAGCACCTTTCTTCATACGGACTTTGCGTGGGATCTATAAAGCTAACTTAACACTTGCACTTTTACTCATCTCTATTGTCTATAGTAATAAAACCTGAAATGGCTTGCGTGGGCTACGTTTTTTTTTTAATTTGGCTCAGCTTATATGATACTAGAGGATAGGTAACAGACAGAATCATCGAAGGAAAGATTTCCCTTGAACGTTATTAATGTTATAGACAAATGAAATGCTACTGAATTAATAATATTGATTCAGTTCAGTAGCATCTTTACAAAAATTTGTAAAAATAAAAATTACCATTAGCAGAAATCTATAATCTATAATATCCAAAAGTAACATAGGACAAATTTTACCATGGGAAAATACCACATTCTCACGGGAAAATTCACCAAGCCACAGACACGTTGCGGAAAGGTAGTCGTGTGTAGGTAATATAGTTTGCAAACTTATTACTTGCACTTTCCTTAACCTTTATGTCTCTACTTGTAGAGCCTAAAATTCCATGCATGAGTGAACATAGACGATAATGGTAAAAATCATACCAACAAAATTTTATATTTACATCAGTGATCTTTACATCTATTGTCTTAAAGACTAAACTCCTACGATTAAGTTCATATTTCGCTCCGATAAAGCTGAAATTGCCAAGATAACGTTTGCGCTTTCGTTGACCTGTATGTCTTGAGTAGTAAAGGTGAAATTCGTCGTGTCAGTCGATGTTTAAGGTGGTATAGACGACAATGGTGGTCGCACGATGTTTAAGTAAACTAGTGCAGTATAACTGTGCCCTGAGTAGTTGTGGTTGAAATGTGCGGGACACAGTACATTATAACACGATTTTGAGGCATATAAATGATACACAAAGTCACGCATGTATCCATATGGGGAAGGTAGAGCGTCTATGACAATGGTTTCGCCACGTTTGGCAAATTTTGAAAAGCATTTCAGATCAGATAAGATATAACATGGAGTAGCAGAATTACGGAATCAGTATTCTATTTATTACTCTCACTTTCAACATTCAAAAATATCTGTTTTAAGTATTTGAGACTTTTCGATTCGATAGTTTGTAGTGATAAAAAAAGCTGACCATATTTTAGGGTGTGATTCTGCCCATGATACTGAACAACTTTCCTCAAGGAACATAGGTAGAAATATGAAAAAAAAAAATGGCCCACCTCCCATACAAATAACTCGAGTCGCTGACACCATTTTTGTATGGATGGGAGGACCATTATTTTCGTATTTTGACCTATGTTTCTTGGGGAAAGTTGTTCAGTTTCATGGGTAGAATCTGCCCTAAAATATGGTCAGCAATTTTATTTTACATCCTGTATACAGAAATGGAGCATGTTTAACAAGTTTTAGCAAACTTCAGTGGCTTCTTTCACAAATCACAATGAGTACCTACTTTACTATGACCAATAACCAATGTTTCCTTGAATGGCAAAATGAAGACATAAACATATCTATTTTCTTTATTATATCGTCTCGCCACGGTCATAGTTTAGTCTTCAGTGAGAGAAACGAAGTATGAGTCACTTTTATATAAGATTTTAATCTTAGAGATTTCTTTTCGCCAAATTAAGATAAAAATAACCCTACATAGGATACAGGATCACGCTGTCCGTCTGTCTGTCAAGATCAAGACCTTTTTCTCAGGAACGCGTGGAGGTATGAAGTTGGTAATATGTGGGTTTTATTCTTCATTTATGTACAGTATCTACAATAAGAATTTTTTATTTATTTATAACTTTTTTTCATTGTACATCACAATACTCAATCTTAATATTGGTTGAAAAACGTAGTCAACTAAAATCTCTCCAAACTACGCTCTCAAAGCTTATACAACTTATATACCACGTCATAAAATAGTCTTTAAATAGTCAATTCTGTCGACTGTCTAGATATTTATGACTATTTTTTTGACATGTTTTTCAAAATATGTTAAACAACAAAAGAAACAACAGATCAACAATTTCACCGCTCAGGAGGAGAACCGTAGTGGCCTACTTGGTTATGGCGTTGGGACGCTTTCTAAAGACGCAGGTTCAAATCCTGTCTACGGTTAAAATTTTTGATTTGTTGTTTAACATATTTATGACAATTTTATAGCTTCAGTCTGAGTTGAGTCACCTGAGAAAGTTTTGTTCGTGTTTGAAAATCCTGGACCAAGTCTAAAGTAAATAAATAAATAAAATAAATAAAAAATCAATTTATTGCCAAAATTACATAATAAACTAGAACTAGAACATGAGCTGATACAGTATGCTTACATAGGCAAAAGGAGCTGTCGCAGCTTATCCTTGTATGGAACGATGCGGTTCCATACAATGCTTCTTTTCAGTCAGCCTCCTCTCCCTAAGCTGTAAGGCGGGAGATTTTGACATAGAGGGCCCTAACGTTACATCTTATCAATAGTTTTAAAAGATTAAACAGAAACAAAATCAAATTGAAATTAGTATTAAGTAGGTAAATATTTTTTATCTTGATACTCTTGTATATTCTTGGAGGCAAATGTTTGTGTATATGTGTGTGTGTGTGTGTGTGTGTAAGTTATTTATATACTTATCTATACAAATCTATGTAGGGTTATTTTTATCTTAATTTGGCGAAAAGAAATCTCTAAGATTAAAATCTTATATAAAAGTGACTCATACTTCGTTTCTCTCACTGAAGACTAAACTATGACCGTGGCGAGACGATATAATAAAGAAAATAGATATGTTTATGTCTTCATTTTGCCATTCAAGGAAACATTGGTTATTGGTCATAGTAAAGTAGGTACTCATTGTGATTTGTGAAAGAAGCCACTGAAGTTTGCTAAAACTTGTTAAACATGCTCCATTTCTGTATACAGGATGTAAAATAAAATTGCTGACCATATTTTAGGGCAGATTCTACCCATGAAACTGAACAACTTTCCCCAAGAAACATAGGTCAAAATACGAAAATAATGGTCCTCCCATCCATACAAAAATGGTGTCAGCGACTCGAGTTATTTGTATGGGAGGTGGGCCATTTTTTTTTTTCATATTTCTACCTATGTTCCTTGAGGAAAGTTGTTCAGTATCATGGGCAGAATCACACCCTAAAATATGGTCAGCTTTTTTTATCACTACAAACTATCGAATCGAAAAGTCTCAAATACTTAAAACAGATATTTTTGAATGTTGAAAGTGAGAGTAATAAATAGAATACTGATTCCGTAATTCTGCTACTCCATGTTATATCTTATCTGATCTGAAATGCTTTTCAAAATTTGCCAAACGTGGCGAAACCATTGTCATAGACGCTCTACCTTCCCCATATGGATACATGCGTGACTTTGTGTATCATTTATATGCCTCAAAATCGTGTTATAATGTACTGTGTCCCGCACATTTCAACCACAACTACTCAGGGCACAGTTATACTGCACTAGTTTACTTAAACATCGTGCGACCACCATTGTCGTCTATACCACCTTAAACATCGACTGACACGACGAATTTCACCTTTACTACTCAAGACATACAGGTCAACGAAAGCGCAAACGTTATCTTGGCAATTTCAGCTTTATCGGAGCGAAATATGAACTTAATCGTAGGAGTTTAGTCTTTAAGACAATAGATGTAAAGATCACTGATGTAAATATAAAATTTTGTTGGTATGATTTTTACCATTATCGTCTATGTTCACTCATGCATGGAATTTTAGGCTCTACAAGTAGAGACATAAAGGTTAAGGAAAGTGCAAGTAATAAGTTTGCAAACTATATTACCTACACACGACTACCTTTCCGCAACGTGTCTGTGGCTTGGTGAATTTTCCCGTGAGAATGTGGTATTTTCCCATGGTAAAATTTGTCCTATGTTACTTTTGGATATTATAGATTATAGATTTCTGCTAATGGTAATTTTTATTTTTACAAATTTTTGTAAAGATGCTACTGAACTGAATCAATATTATTAATTCAGTAGCATTTCATTTGTCTATAACATTAATAACGTTCAAGGGAAATCTTTCCTTCGATGATTCTGTCTGTTACCTATCCTCTAGTATCATATAAGCTGAGCCAAATTAAAAAAAAAACGTAGCCCACGCAAGCCATTTCAGGTTTTATTACTATAGACAATAGAGATGAGTAAAAGTGCAAGTGTTAAGTTAGCTTTATAGATCCCACGCAAAGTCCGTATGAAGAAAGGTGCTTATACATAAGACGTTTCTTTTTTAACGAAAAATATGTTTTATCGAGATATGTGTTGTCTAGTGTAGAACTGGTGGTATAAAGAGCACAGTTTATTTGTTAACTTAACACCCTGTATACTTAGAACACAATGCCCATAGCCAAGCTAGATAGTTCACAAGTTTGTGTCAGTTCGTGTGAATATTTCTACCAAGATGAATAAGGAATCGCATACTTATCTTATTCGGTCACAGTTCACAGTCACAGCAGAAACTGAATATTATTATTATTATTTAATAATAGCCGAGCAGCGGTATTGCAGATGTGGCTATATACGTAGCTGGTGTATGCGCTAATATTGAATTAAAGTCCATTATTTATGATTCACTTAAAAGTCCTTCACATTGTTTTTTATTTTTAATTTTTTAAATTTTGTTATTAATGAACCACTTGTCAAGTCTATTTGAATATACGTAAGTTGAAGCTTTTATTCTCTGATATATAGGCTTCAGCGTTCATGTTCAGGTACCAGTGGAAATTAGCATACATAAATCTGGAAATCAAAAATTCGTCAAGATTTCGCAAACCGTTTGCCCCGACGTAACAATTACAGACGGAGACGGAGAAATTGCTGCTTAGCAATAAGGCCGCCTATTTGTACTACTATTTGTATTATTTCTCTTTTCTTGTATATTTTATTTTCTGTGCAATAAAGTATATTCTTATTCTTAATTACACCCAACCAGTTTCGTTTGGAGAGGCAAAAACTTAATAATAATAAACCTTGCCCCGAGTTATTGCCAAGGTGACCTCTCGAGAATTCAATAACATGTCCTGAAGATGCACATAAACATGCCCGTACGCAAGGTTTCGAAGGCTTTTGGTTATTTATTGTCAGTTGTAAATAAATAAAAGTCTAATTATATCTCAAAAGTATAAAATAAGGTTTTGCCTTAAAAATAAATAAATTAAATAGTCCCCAAATTGCAGATGGTAAAAATAAGCTCCAATTCCTTTCGAAATAGGTACAATTTATTTTATACAGTCAAAATTTCATACAAAAGACTTCAACGTGCGCGCGCGCACAATTGAAAGTTTATCTCGAAAACTAATAGTTTGTTAACGCCAACATTCATGGCAACATAAAGCAATTTTTTACACAATTTTAAATACATTTCAGCAACTTGCTGGTGCGAAACACACAAACACAAACCGTGACTTGATTCCACTGGTATGCTGGTTGTATGTACACGACGCGGTTCTCAATGAATGTGGGCGGGGGCGCTGCAGTATAAGGAGAACTGTCAAATCAATGTCAAATCTCAAGATGGCGGCGCTAGTTCCTCTTTTCGCCGCGTTCATTTAAAGCGTGGTCGTACGGTATGCTGGTTGTATGCCGCTAAATTCCAAAGGTGAACTCACAGACTTTTTTCTCGTGAGAGCCTTGAGAATTTTTTAAACATGCAGGAAATAATGAGGTTTTAGTGATGATGATGAAAGAATCGGTGTTGAAGTGCAGTTTTATATTACCGACTTGAAATTAGTTAAGTAAGGAAAAGTTCCATGTTTGATTTCTAAGGAAATAATTGCTATGATTGCAGGAAGGCTTTAAAGGAAAAGTGTTGAATGATACAGTTTGTATCCTAAAAAAAGAGATTTACATTCCTTCACACGTGTCCAGAGAAATGATATAACTTCCTATCACCAGGTTGTACTTAAAGGAAAGCGCCATGAAACCTGTTCGTTATGTACAGTTTCCTACCTTCGGACTTTATCTTCACTCATAATAATATAGACAGTCAATAATTATTCCAGATATACCTACTGTGGCAGAAACCATCAAACGGGGGAGAGACTTGTTCTGTAGTGGACGTTTAGTGGCTAAAATTAACTAAAAACAATCTCACAAATGGCTAAAAGTTCACTGCAAAACACAGGACATTGGGCGCTTTTCCACTAGACGGCACGTCAACGGCAACGGCGACGGCACGGTACCGTCGACGATATCGTAAGTGAGATAATGTATGAAAATCAATGAAATTATATGACACGCTTTTCCACTTGCCGGCACGGCACCGTAACGACATGTCATCGATTCCCATAGATATTGTCACGTGATCGTCGCCGTGCCGTTGCCGTTGCCGTTGACGTGACGTCTAGTGGAAAAGCGCCCATTAGGTATTTCCACCCACTCCAGATTGTCATACAATACTCCCAATACGAGTATGTATGATGATGATGAAAGACTGCTGTGTTTTGTATTATAAGATCAAATCTTTTGGCAAGCTTAGTTATAAAACTATCCTGTTTTCTAAAACCCAATTAAATTTACGTCAGTGTGTGTAATTTATGTACATTTATACAGGCATTTAGCGAATTTATTGTTAACCATTTCCTGAACCTAATTCACTTCTTCCGATTAATGTTTTCACTGTAATCATAGTTTGATCGGTACATTGCTCAATAGTCAATTAATGTTTTCAGGCTTGATAACTTAGTTTAGTATCTATTAGGATCTATAAAACAGATAATGCTAAAATATTTTATTATTAGTAAACGAAACTTTTTTACAAATTATATTAATACAATCGCCTTCGCCTTTTTCATTAGCTTTTTTATTATTATGTTATAATATAACTTTGCTTGAAAAAAGTTAAGCATAGTATCTTATCATGATCTATCATAATATCAATACAAGGTAAGCTGCTGTACCTACCTTCTAAACACAAAGTAGGTACTATTTATAAATTCGCGTATAAATTCAAAATATCGATTCAATTATAAACAACTACTTTCATGACGGACCGGGAGTGATGCGGAAATCATGGAAAAACGTAGGGAAAAACATTATAATGTGTGCCAGCTGCATCTCCTCCCGGGAAAGCTGTAAAAACCAGCTAAGGGATGCGAGGGTTTCAGTGTACTTATTGCAATTTAGGTGATGGGCTGACAACCTGTCACTTAATAGCAATATACATATATATATACATAATCATCTGTAATATAATAACCCTCAACACTTGTCAGACGTGGCGAAACGACCTTTGCTTAGGTTGTTTTTGCTCTGCCTAACCCATTAGGGATAAAGGCGTGATTTTATGTACGTATGTATGTATCATAAACAAACAAACTGAGCATTGTTTGGGCATACCCTACTACATATTAGTATTTAACAATGACATACAAATACCTGTATACTAATCAACAAACTAGCTATGAAGATTTGCAACTATATTTGTATAGAATAGACAGTATTGCATGATGACCTCATTATGAACCATAAAGGTCTTAGCTATTAATACCTACATCCTGGATTAGGTATGCTTAACATTATTTCAATATTGATACAAAGTTTTAAAACATTTTGTTACTGTGTATCATCGAAAATTAAATGAATAAGAGACGGACCATTTTCCGACATCATTAGCGTTCAAACAGACAGATGCGACGAAGTACTATGTTCTATATTACTACCTAAATGTAGTGTAACAGCAGACTTTTTTATAAAGTTTACATAATCAATGGTGAGCTAATACATAAACAACGAAGATAATATATAATGAAATAATAGCTACACTAACATTTAACCTGTGTTTTGTGTGTATTAAGTAATATGACTTCCTCTTATCATCAATTTTAATGCTTTGCGCGTTTTCGTAAATTTCGCCATTTAAATGGTGTCAGCAGAGAAGTATCACGCATATTTTTGAGAATTTTGTATAAGCACGAGATCAGTTAAGAATATTTTTTAAAGAAAGTATGTTATCTAGGTTTTATCTCATCAGGTGCTTTTAATAAGCACATCATTATTTTCAAATCATATCGATAAGTTTAGGTAATACTCCTTGCTAAGCCAAAAATCATCAATGCCAAATGCTGGGTGTTTGTTGTAAAAAATATGACAGTAAGCTATATAAAAAATTACGAAAAAAGAACTTTGTCTTTTAGACAGTACAGTTCAGGACAAATTTTTTCAACGATTTCAGCCAGCTCATTGTCTTTCATCCAATGCTTTCATCCAAGTCCACCAAAGAGGTTGCTTTAAATATTGCAAAATTATTGCAAAACGCAATCGGCCTTAGAATAAAAACTACTTGTATGTACAAACGGAAGAGATTTACAAGTAAGTTATACGAAATAGATTTTATGTAAGTAATCAAATTGAACGCTGGCCATTTCTTGTCAAAAAATATGAGAGAAAGCCATTTAATAATTAAAGAAAAAATAATATTTTCTTAAAAAAAACATTTTATGGCATTCATAACAGTTTTTTCAACGCTTTCAGCCAGCTCATTGTAATATGCCATACACTGCCACCAAAGAGATTTATTTAAGTTTTTATCTTATTTTATATTTCTTTTTGAATAGGCAAACTTGACGAGAATGTTTATTTGTCTAGATTTTTTTAGAGACGGACGGGTTTAACAACTCAAACTATTAAATATACAATATACGGTACATTTATGTAAACTTTGAAAAAGAGCTGTATTACAGAAGAATGTCGTTTTTCTGTTAAATCTAGGAAACCCAGGGATGTTATAAGCCAACTTAGGAATTATGACACAGGCCTGTCAAAATTATGGTACCGCAGCAAAAATTATGGTACGGTTTGATTTTCAGTAAAATAGGTAAAAAAAATGAAATGGACGTAAGTTCGACATAAAAAATCTTCTCCGTACCTATTCTACGTTGATTCTACCCCTTTTATTCTACCGGACGCTCACCGAAAGAAAGAAACAAGATTAGGTAAACCTACAATCAATGGCCTATATCCAAGAGAATATAATCACTAGTATGCATCAAAAACAAGAACAAAACGTAATATCTGCTCCATTTCACGACAAATTATGTGGCCAAAACTAATGTTTGTATGGTAATTAATGGTAAATGCAAAATTATGGTACTAATGCGTACCATAATGAAGTTCTAGGGTACAGGGTACGAGGACCTGAATTATGGTACATGTACCATAATTATGGTACGTATAACATCCCTGAGGAAACCTGTTTCGAACAAAAACCAACTCAAATCAAGTGATTTGTAATCCTACTAGTTGTACGATTGTGAAACCTGGCACAGACCAGTAAATCTACCTAAACCGGTAGAAGAACGCATAATGGAAATGACAAACGGCTCTTCTATAACCGAACTGGTTTTTATAGGTATGAAGGAAAGAACTTTTAATATAAGAGAATGGAAGATAGGAGGGCAACGCCTGTATGATGAATTAGTAGAAGATTAGGTTTATGTAAAGTTACACATATTTAAATAATTTTAGATGATACAACTGGTATGTGGTAAATTACATTAATCTATCATTGATTCCTAAGATAGAATGTATGATTTAACATATCTACGTATAAATAATACCTAGCAAAGATTCTTTTCACCTAAAAGAAGAAAAAAACCGTGTTGGAATACGATAAATGGAACCTTTTGACTGCGTAATAATCATTTCACGGAATATAAAAGATGTCAACATTTTAATTTTCAAATATAAAACGCCTATTATATTACAGAAACGAGAAATACGCAATTCACAAAATGTCACAACTTTCTGACTTCGTTATGGTTAATCCTCATTTTATTAGAAAAATTTATCGTTTAATTTTAAAAATATAATTTCTAATGACTGGTTTATCGACCAAAGTCTACTGAGACAGGGTTGACGATTGGACAAGCTGATACACAAAAATCTTTGAAGGCCTGAAGAACTAAATAACTAACTTAGATCCTATAAATAATATTGAAGATTTGAAGGACGTCGACGTCGGCTCAACTATATAGTATTCGAGTATTCGTCATCCTTATTATCATGTCCAGATGAAACTAAATAGTTTCAATGGTACTCAAACCCCAAGGCACTTTCTAAAGCAGATAACCTGTCACTTATCTTAGCAAGACCATAGTAATCACGATAAAATAGTTGCTAAAGTTGCTAAACACATCGTTTCATCACGTATCGTTTCAAAAATAACTCATATACTATCGCACATCGGATTCCATACAAGTTTACACCACTTGTGAGTTATTTAGCTGATGGTTGACTGATTATGCAGCGAAAGTTGGAAATATTTTGTAATTAAGTGTCGTGGTTTCGCTGTGATGTGGTGATGATCGTTGAGTCATCGTTGTTATGAGATGGATGCAGTTTCGCTTGCGTTTTCCTTTACCTAGATACCTAAGAATAAAACCAATAACTGAGTTATCTGATTCCACCACAAAAGAGTAAAAGGCGTTGGGAGCTCCGGCGACTTCTCACATCAGTGCAATCCACAACACCATTTCAGAGTCCTTAAGACTCATTTTGAAGCAGAGTGAAAGAAAGAGTAATTAGTAAAATATCTCACCTCAGGTGGAGCGGCGAACTTTAAGTTGGCAAGAGATCCATGCGATCGACTCCTGTGCTCCTGCCTGATGCTGTACGAAAACGCTCTTTCGTTAAGGTGGCCTTTCTTCCTGTAAATCCCACCAGCATCCTCCACAGCTTCCAATGTAGTCATGCTCTGAGCTGCCTTCATCGCGGCCGGCGGGGGCTTCGAGCGCCGAGGGTCGACGGTCGCGTATTGCAAACGGCCTCGCCCCGGAGGACCTGGCGGGCCTGGTGGAAATGGACCCGGGCCCACTGGCACCCGACCCCTGTGCGCTAAAGTCGCCGCTCGGGCGTGAGGTAAAGTTGCGGCAGGATGAGCTACCAACACCATCGGATGGCCGTGACCGGCTGCCCATTGAGGTGGCGCTCGACCTAGCGATCTTCCATTCATCATGTGCGCATGTCCTGGCCCTGGGCCTGGCATAGTTGCGTAAAGCTCGTCAGCTGAAGCTGAGGACTTCTTTTTCGTTTTCTTTGTAGTTGTCTTCTTTTTGGGCTCTTCTGGAGGCGGCGGCGGTGGTGGCACAGACGCTGGCCGCGTAATCTTCCACGCTTACGCTGACAGTTCGTACGCTAAACGATTAGAGGCGGAAAGATCGCCATCGCAGCTTCTCCCCTGAACCTGACGAGGAGTTTGAGGTGTAC
>JARACY010002795.1:0-39128 GCA_029255725.1 Scrobipalpa atriplicella
CTGCAGATGTAATGTTGATATCCTTGCAATTATAGAATATGTAAGTATCATTCTCGGTATTCTTCTCTCGTTTTGAATCATCCTGCAAAGTAAACAGTTTTACATTAAACAATAACTAACTGATCATTTTGTTTTTAAAGTTCCTACTTATTTATCTTACCCACATTCACGCTCCGTCGAACATGTCGATAGATAGCGAGCCCAATATTTTTAAGATCTGCAATCCTCTGAAATTCTGAATCCTGGCAAGAACTGCAGGGGCATCTGCTAAAACAAGGATCACATTATATTACAGCTACCTTTTATTGCATTTTTATCTCACGACTGCCGCTTTGCCATAGTTGTGTCAATTATATATTCTGTTTCTGTGCCTACACGCACATTGCCTTAGCACAGAATATAAGTATAATAGTACTAGCCTACGTGTGCGTGAGTTCGGCTTATTAAACCTGTAGTTACGCACACAAGGGCGCGTGTCCGTAATACGCACTACCACAAGTGTAACCGAGCGGCAGTCGTGAGATAAAAATACTATACCTATTTGAACATTTTGAACATTGTAACACACACTAGGGAATCCAGCCAGACACAACTTGAAATTAAACAAACTGTGGCATTGGTGTATGATTACAAAATTATTAAGAGTGCGGACTGGAGTCTTAGAAAGCTGTTTGGTCAGGGATTACCTGGAGCTTGCCCATTAGCATCAACTAGCAGGATATATGTTGATTTATCTTCAAATACTACTCAAGCATTTACTTTAGTTCCACCTCCAGAATCAATAATCACCTCAAAACGAGGTGGGGTTGACGTTGTACTGGGCACTTATGATATTCTGCCTAATGGTACAATGATTAACATTGCTGCTAAACAAATAAATTACAAGTTTGTTGTAGTGACAATCCCACCACCTCTACATTTTAACCACTATGTTGTGGGCTATGGCAGAGAATTTGGAGGTATTGTTACAGAGATTATCAACAATTGCTGGACATCCATAGACATAGTTGTACTTGAGAATGCACCATGGTGGTTGCCTATTCAACTGAGCTCTTTAAGAATCAACGGTGAAGCTGAAAGTAATCTTGTTTTGTCCCAATATTACTCTCCTGGCCGTAGCAGACAGAAACCTTATCATCTGGAGTTACTCTTGAAACTACCACCCGGGTCCAAAACTACAATCACTATTGATTTTGAATTTGTCTTCTTAAAATGGCAAGAGTACCCACCAGATGCCAATCATGGCTTTTACATTGGATCAGCATTAATTTCTGCTAAATTGCCAACAGCTAGAAACTACACAAGTTTGCCAATTACTGGAAGCACATTTGATTCTGTAATAAATGCTTCGCAATTGTGTAAGTAAAACTCAATTACTTAATGCCTGTCTGTAGTGTATGTAGTAAGTACTGTATTAATATAATATTTCTTTGTTTCAGGGTATCCATTTGTGTTTAGATCTAATGGTGCAATGGTGTCCCTTCCTACTCCAGACTTCAGCATGCCCTACAATGTGATATGTCTTACTTGCACTGTGGTTGCTCTGGCATTTGGACCACTGCATAACATCTGTACCAAAGAACTAGTGTTGAAACCAATGGGAGCCTCAGTATCCTTAGCACAAAAGCTTTTAAACTTATTTAAAAAGAAAAAAGTTTAATATAAATTCTGTGTGTCAGCTGCATATCCTCCCGGGCATGCTGTAAAAGTCAGCTAAGGGATTCGAGGGTATCAGTATTGTAATTTAGGCAATGGGCTGACAACCTGTCACTATAGCAATATACAGATCCATCTGGAATAACCCTCAAAATTTGTCAGACTTGGTGGATTGACCTATGTTTACGCTCTGCCTACCCCATTAGGGATAAAGGCGTGATTATACAAGGTGTCCAAGTCCAAAAAGAGTATCGGGTATTTGTTTTCGCGCTACCGCTGAAACGAAGCGACGGAGGGTAACGGGGAGGGTATCGTGGCACCCGCCATTTTGGATCCATTTTCTAATGCTATCGTCACTTGGTGCATGGAGTGTACGATATTCCCTACGATACAAACGTTGAACAGCCACTATTGAATCACCGTTACGATAATACGCGCGTACACAAAAAGCGCGACGCGTTCCCGGGTAACACTCCATTGTGACTAAAACTCCACAAAATGGCGGATGCCACGATACCCGCCCCGCTCCCCTACGTCGCTTCGTTTCAGTGGTAGCGCGAAAATAAATACCCGATACTCTTTTTGGACACCTTGTAATTATGTATGTATGTATGTAAATTCTGTCATACCATGAGATATGTTAATTAAGAACAAATTGTAGACTGAATTATTATATTTCTATAAGTCAATGAATAAAGTTTTGTTTTTGTATTATTTGAGTTTTATATAGTTTACCAACTTGGGCGCAAAATACTTGGAATCCTGTAGTTTTAAGTAAGAAGTATTTGAGCACAATTACCCTTTGTTAACGAAAATATACGCACAGAGCCCCCATTATCTACTTGAAATCTAGTGTATCACGCCACGCCACAATCACGACTCACGTTTATCAATCTCAAAAAATGTTTGAATAAAGTTAGTAATATTTATCGGCTTAAAAAATGCGTATTTGAAATAAAACAATAAGTTCATTTGCGTTTCTGGTACTTTGCGTCGGGAAGGATATGACCCTGATGGTAGCTACGCTTTTTCAAAAAATAAATATACATAATTCTACAGGAAGAAATGTGAAATAATTCAAGGAGAGTGTCGTGTTTTTTATGTGTTAATTGTATTTTTTTATATACTTATTATACCTGGAAACGTTCTTGAAAAACAAACAATGAGCTCTTGTAATCGGTAAGTACAATAATTAACGTAAAATGCAATCACACTTATTAGGTCTGCTGTAAGTTTCTTTTTAAAAATAAGTAGTGTTGTCTGTTGTGTCTGGCTGGATTCCCTAGTGTGTGTTACAATGTTCAAAATGTTCAAATAGGTATAGTATTTTTATCTCACGACTGCCGCTCGGTTACACTTGTGGTAGTGCGTATTACGGACACGCGCCCTTGTGTGCGTAACTACAGGTTTAATAAGCCGAACTCACGCACACGTAGGCTAGTACTATTATACTTATATTCTGTGCTAAGGCAATGTGCGTGTAGGCACAGAAACAGAATATATAATTGACACAACTATGGCAAAGCGGCAGTCGTGAGATAAAAATGCAATAAAAGGTAGCTGTAATATAATGTGATCCTTGTTTTAGCAGATGCCCCTGCAGTTCTTGCCAGGATTCAGAATTTCAGAGGATTGCAGATCTTAAAAATATTGGGCTCGCTATCTATCGACATGTTCGACGGAGCGTGAATGTGGGTAAGATAAATAAGTAGGAACTTTAAAAACAAAATGATCAGTTAGTTATTGTTTAATGTAAAACTGTTTACTTTGCAGGATGATTCAAAACGAGAGAAGAATACCGAGAATGATACTTACATATTCTATAATTGCAAGGATATCAACATTACATCTGCAGCCTTTTTTCCAGAATTCGGTAAGTTAACAATTTAGAAAAAAAATTAGGTATTTAAAAAATCATTGCTTCCTATATTATTGAATTATTTCGCAGATAAAAATAAAACGAGTTGCCCCCGATGCCTTTACGTTGTGGAACACACAAAAAAGTTAATGCAAAATGTACAAGTCATTGAAAAAAATGATATAGTCGGAATATGTAACCAATGCCGAACAAGACCTCGTCCCTTCGTGTGTCAAAGATGTGACGAATCCGTTAAAAGATTTGTAATAGATTTGCGACTCAATATTTGGTTGAGAGAAGTTAACAATCGACAAAATACTGCAAATGGCAGTAATTTAAATTCCAGCACACAAATATTACACCCGACAAGCACATATACAGATGTAAACTCCGATATAAATGACAAAACAGCATTTTCTTATTTCCTGAGCAGTAAAAAAAATACTGACGATTCTTTAGTAAAATCAGAATTTCACAAAAACGTGCAGCGCGTTTTAAATGAACAATTTTCAGAGAAGTCAAGTAAAGCTAATGATCCAGAGGCAGTTTACATTAGTTCCTTATCAAACACAAATAAACTAGCAACCAAATCGGACGACCATAACAAACGTGAATATTTCTTACCAGAAAATCTTTTAAAAGATCCTACAACCGAAAAGTCAAACAATTTGCAAGACAAAATAACAAATGTCCTATCAGAAAAGAAAAAAAAATCGGAAAATTATCAAACATTCAAAGAAAAAAAGTCAGATGTACAAAAGAAAACATATAATAAACGAACGAACTCGGTGGAGTCAAATTATCGAGAGAAGCAGAACATATCACAAGGTAGCGCAGTTATCACCATCAATAAAAAAAATGTGAATTCCAACGACGAGGATATGATCTCTAAATCAAAAAAGGACCAAGATTATGCAGGTATAAAGAAAGATAAACCGTTCTTAGCGAAGACAAAACACACTATTGAAAAAGACAAAAAACAAAGCAAAGAAAAGATCAAGGCAGAATTAGACGATACTTTCATTACCGTTAAAAATAAGAAACAAACACGATATGTTGTACAACAAGAAGGAAATCTTGCTGAAAATAAAACTAAAACTGTACTAGCTACAGAGAATTCTGTAAACAACAATAACTCAACCAAAAAGAAAAATGGTAAACCCATTGGTAAACCACTGTCAGTTGAAAGTGAAAAGGTCGAGTCAAAAATTATTCAAGAAAACAATTTGCAAATTACTGCCAAAGAAGATCGAAGAATTATTAAAAGTGAGGCAATTCTTTCCCGAAAAAGTGGTAAGAGTTCAGACAAAAAGATTTCAATACAATTTAAAAAAACTAAATCTACAAGACAAATAATTGAAGAAAATAATTTGGACTCTTCTCTCAAAAAAGATCAAGTGAAAAATAGAGACAAGCAGCGAAATATTAAAATAGGAGAAAGCTTAGCAGAAAAAGATAATACAGAAAAAAACAACAACGAGAAACAATCAAGAGGTAAAAAAACGAAAAGTAATTCAATATCTTCTCTCGAAGAAAATCAAGCCAAAAATAAAAATAAGCAGAAGCTAAAAACAGAAAATGGTGAAACTTCCGGAGATGTTAAAGTATCGAGAGGTCAAAGTGAAAAAGTTATGGAGAAAAGTGACGAATCAAGAAATAAAAAGATTAAAAATGAGCTCAAGACAAAGGCACAGATAACTGAAATTACTAAGAATGGAGTTGAGAAGCGTAATAATAATGAACTTGAGACGAAAGTAACACAACCATCAGCACGAAAAACAAAAAACGTGAAGAATTTGAAAATCGAAGGTGAAATTGCAACTAATGTTTTGCAGAAAAACGGAACAGTGCCAGTGCCAAGGAAACAAAAAAAATCTAAAGGCATTAATACATTTAATATGGATACAGAAAAATATTTGAAATTAAATAGTCAAGACAACAAAAATGCATTCTCCTCAACTTTCAGAAGAGAACAACGAAATACGGATAAAGAAACCGCAGAGATTATTTACACGAAAGGCAAACTAATTTATTTTTCGCCCCAATTCCCAAAAGATAATTCTCAAGATACCGATCTTCAATTGGTTGCCAAATCTAAAAGGAACCGACGACCGTTAATAAAAAGTGGAAAAAAAGCCTTAGGACGAAGGAATCAACCAGCAATAGCGTTCGAAGAAGATGATAGAGAAAACTGCAAAACGAGATATAAGAATAATTTTTCAATCTCCGATGTAAATGAAATGAAAAACTTGAAGAAAATCCTTAATCAAGTGTTAAGGGGGAAACAAAAAGAATTACAGAACACGAAACGTCCATGCAACAAAGCTAAATCGATAATAATTGAGAAGTTGCAAATTGTTATAAAACACTTTAACCACAAAACAGTTGTACCAAACTGCATAATATGTGCCGATTCAAATACTAATTTAAATCTTGAAGAATGGAAGAACTTGAAATGTGTTAGAAGGTTTCGTTACGAAAACGTGTAAATAATTAATGTTTATCAGTAGCGACGTAAATGCCGACAATAACAAACATCAGAAACCATAATTATAGTTACTGCATTAAAAGTTGTGTCTTACTTAACGACGTATAAGGAATCTTTACCTTGGGGTTACATGGAACATTTTCAACAGTAGTCAAGAACTGGAAATTAATTTGAAATCTAGTGGGTCACGACGATCAAGAACATCTCAACTCAATGTCTAAAACAAGTCGAATGTCACCAATGTCGTCCTCAGCTGGAAGGTAGGTATGGTATAAAATTAAATATTATATGCTAATGGGATATAGCGTAAATATTGTGATCAAGAGGAGAGTCATCAAAAGATGTATTATTTGGTAATATCGCAGTATTAACAAACTTGCTTTGTGTTTATAGATGAAATGAAAAACACATGAACAATGAGCTTAACGTATAGGTAAGTCTAAGTACCTAACCTACAAACACATGATAAAATTCTACTGGAATGTTTGTTTTGTATTTTTTTTGTATACCTCACTTATTTACAGGTGCCCCTGTAGATCTTTCAAGGGTTCAGAATTTCAGAAGGTAACCGAGCTTAGAGATATTGGTCTAGCAGTCTTTCGACATGTTCAACGAAACATAAATGTTAGTAACATACCTATGGTAAGATTTAACTACCACCTTAGTAGACTCCAAATCAGAATATTTTAATAGTAAATTTTAAATCTCTTTTTTATCTAGGAGGATCCAAGACGATTCACAAATGCAGAAAATGATACTTACATATTCTATAATTGTACAGCATTTGTTCCAGAATTTAGTGAGTAGATGCCAATTTAAGTATTTACTTCCATGCTGGACTGTAAGTGATAGAAATACTTCCATGCTGGAGCCGTATTTTTGAACCGCTCGAATCGGAATTCGCATACGAATGAGTAGCATTCGCATGCGATTTCCATACAATTTTGCACGCGAAAGTACTACTTTCGTATGCGAATAGATACGAGCGGTTCAAAAATACGGCTCCAGGACTGTGGAAGTGATAGAAAAACATTGGATGTGCCAGCTGCATCTCCTCTCGGGCATGCTGCAAAAACCAGCTAAGGGATTCGAGGGTTTCAGTGTATTGCAATTTAGGCTATGGGCTGACAACCCGTCACTATATCAATATACATCATCATTAATTTAAGAGCATTGCTCTTGTCGGTTGAGTACGTGAAGTGAACGCCAGGTCTCCCTACATTCCGCCTTCTCCTTGACCTCCTTGTACGACATGACCTTAATCTTTTCCTTTACCTACTTGGTCGATGTAACTTATTCTTGGCCTTCCCCTTCCTCTCCTTCCTTCTATCTTTCCTTCAATAATTGTCTTCAGCAACTGGTCATGTCGAATCAAGTGTCCTATCATCTTCCCTCTCCTATTCCTTTACTATTTGCAGTACTTCTTCATTCGTCTTCATTTCTTTCCAACTTATCCTCTCCGTTCTGCGCCAACACCACATTTCGAAGGCTTCTAGTCGTTCTCTGTCTCTTCAATATACATATTCATCTGTAATAATCCTCAAAACTCGTCAGACGTGGGGGAACGAACTTTGTTTAGTTCGTTTTTGCTCTGCCTACCCCGTTAGAGATAAAGGCGTGATTTTATGCATGTATGTATGGTAAGCCAATTTAGAGATAAGTGTTGTTAGTTCATGTACGTGCTTCTTTATAAACAAATCTTTCATTTTCGCAGATAAAAATAAAACGAGCTGTCCTCGATGTTTTTATACCGTGGAACACTCTCAACAATTACTGCACAATGTGCCAATCATTGAAAAGAATGATATAGTCGGAATATGTGACCACTGCCGTACAAAGACTCGTCCATTCGCATGTCAAAGATGTGAGGAATCCGTGAAAAGATTTGTGATCGATCTTCGACTCAATATATGGTTGAGAAAAGTTCAAAGTGTACAAAATATTGACAATGGCAATAATGTGCATGACACAGAACAAATATTACGCTCTAAAATATCGAGATCATATACGGATGTAAATATTAAAATGCCGCTTATTAAAAATACTCAGCCTACTTTAACAAAATCCTGTTCGTGTGAAAACTTGCAGAGACTGTCAAAGAAACGACACTCTGAGAGGTTGAGCAAAACCCATTCAAAAGAATCTTTAATCGAATCTTTATCAAATATAGATAAAAAAACAAAGAAGTTTGATGATCAAAAGAAATTTGAATATTTATTCCCCGCAAATATTTTTAAAGAACCCACAGGGAAATCTAAAGGTAATATTTTTTTAGAAATAGCACGTGGCCAACCAGTTGCAGTATTAAAATCGGATCATAGTCCGAATATAGAAAAAAATATATCAGATACTACAGTAGCTCTTAAAGAAAAAAAACACGGACATATCAAGTCACCCAAACTAAATGATGATCTAAAGAAACAGAATATAGCAAGAGAGGGTATTCAAAAACATGGACGAAGGAATGAAAATTCAAGCAAAGAGAATAATGATAAGGACGAAAATAAAAATGTTAAAGTAAAAACTAAAGAAAATACATTAATATCAAAATCAGAACGAAATGAAAAATTACCCGAAATTAAGCAAGATAAAGAGAAGGTAAAGGCAGATAAAGACAACGACATTTCGATAAAAAATAAATCGTTGAATAAGAAACACGTACAACCAAAACTTAAAATTGATTTGGGTGTTACTCCCAAAGAACACAGGATTGAGGAAAATAATTTGAAGTTCACAAACACTGAAGATTACACTAAAAATAAAAATAGACTAAATCCAAATACAAAAGTTGAAGAAAAATGTGCAGAGAAAGATAATTCAGCAAAAGACAAAATAGAAAAAACACTGAACCATGAATTAGTAGGGAAAAGTAAAAAAACTGGAAGAAAAACCATCCAACAAAATTATGTTAATACTTCTCTCAAAGAAGATCGGACTAGTAATAAAAATATGAAGAAGTGGAACACAGGAAATGGTCAAAGTCCTGCAGATGCAAATCACGAAAGAGTTAAGCCATCAATAGATAAAAGTGAGGAAGCTTTAAGAAAACAGGACGAAAACAAGAAACAAAAACCAATCAAAGAAGGATCAACATTTGCTAGTAAGAATGAAGACAAAAACCAGACAAACAAAATATTTGAAAGAAGGAAGGATAACTCATCACCACGAAAACAAAAAGAAGTTGGTTGTGTAGAAATTGACAAATTTGCAACTCAATTGAAAAATAAAAATAGAGAAGAGTCAAAACAAGTTGTAAGCCCTAAAATTACTGTTACACAAAAAAAAGATACTGAACAATTTCAAAAAACAGGCACCTCAATCTCTTTAAAAAAAAAGATTGATAGAGAAAAGGAAATACATAAAAGCAATACGAAAGGCAAACTAATTTCTCAAACTTTGCAAAAAGAACATTTGGTCAACCAACAACAAGACCCGTTTGGTCTTCAAGTAAAAGCGAAATCTAATAAAAATAATCTACAACCAGAAATGCTAAGTAGCGGAAAAAAAATTGGAGGAAGAAAACAGTCAACAAATTCGCTCACAAATGTTTCTCAAGAAACCTGCTTTAGAAAGAATATATTTTCAAATTCAGACGAAAACGATATGAAACGCTTGAGATCATTCTTCAATCAAGAACTGAAGAGTATAAATAAAGAAATTGTGGTACCACCTTTCGTAGAGAAGATGTCAATTGTCGTAAAGCACTTAAATCACAAAACTATTGTACCAAATTGTATCATATGTGCAGATTTAGATGTTAATCTAAATCTTGAAGAGTTGATGAACAAGAAATCTATTGGACCTGAAGAATATAAATACATTAGAGGAGAAAGAGTTTTCAAAGCCAAAGTTCATCCAAAAGTATTCACAGCAGCTGACGTTGAATTAAATTCACCAGATGAGAAACTTACTCTGTTTAAATCGTTTTATACTATACAAAATGAAGATAAGTCTGAATCGGAACATACTAAAGATAATAAAAATACTACATTAAATGCAAAGGTAAATACTATTCCGCAGTTTGTGTAGTATTTCCATTCTACTTTTTTTTATTATATTTAACCCTACACAATACAAATTATGTAAATCTTCGTATTTTGTAAAATTGCAACTTTTTACAGGGACCAGCTAAAGAAGTTGGTGTAATAAAATATTCCTTATCTGATCGTCAGTTTATTGAAAAGGGGTGGACAGTTCTTCCTGTTGAAAAAATAGTTAGTAAAGTAAGTAAAAGATGTTTTGTTTTTTACAGCGAAAATCAGCAACAGTTGAAAAACATTAACAATACATTTTTTAAAGCGCTGTTTCTATCACATATAACAACTATTAGCTCATTCGTACCCAATAAACGCACCAGTTGTCAAATTGCGTTTTTTAAATAATTTTCCTGATTTACTTTTTCTTTTTTTTTTAAGAAAAATAATTACATTTATTTACACACAAACAGAAATTAAAAATATACAATGACGAAAATAAAATACATTAAAACTTAACCTATATGTAAAAATAAAACCCTAAAAACTAAACAGGTCCCCTAATGCGTCTCCACCAGACATGGTTCCCAACATGCTGGCAGCATTCCCCCTTTGTATCTGATACGCTGGGCGAGAAAGCTGCCAGCTCTGCGGTCACCAGATGTCTTGTAGAGGCGCACTGAGAGCTCCTTTACAAATTTTTTAGCCTCAGGGCCCCAGGGGCCCAAGGTTTCGAACCCTATTGGTGTAAATATGTGGGAGTCCGAAATCTCGACATATTTCCGGACTTTTTGTGCCTCAGCACTCGCTGCTGCAGAGCCCACTTGGGTGCTGGTCGCCTGAACATGGGATGGGGCTAACGTGTCCACACACGTGACGTCCCAGACCAAGCATCTCCCTTTCTGCCACGGAATGAGTGTCACGCCGTCGGGTCTCTTGCCGTCAGAACGAACGATACCGTTTGGTTCCAACTTTGCCGGAACGTTCGCTGAGGCAAGAGCCCGACGAATGACATAATTTAAGGCAGCATGACGGGAGATGCGGCCGGCACTTCTGCGGCAGGACAGACCGTGGTGGCCAAACTCGTTCACCCGCGCCCCGCAGGCGCAGTCATGAGGCTGGTTGGTCCGGATCCCTAACCGGAGGCCAATAACTAAAGATAGGGTGCAACTATCGAGAAGCGTCCCTATATTGGCCGAAGGTAAGGCGTTGAGCCACAGACCAGACTCCCTTTCAAAGGACGCCAGAAGGCGGGCGCGATCAGAAGTATTAGCGCATTTGTCCAAGAGATCCGCCTGTGCTTTTTTGCAGAGCGGCTCGTCCCACTGCCCCTGTGAGGGTAACAATGTGGGCAATTCACAGGAAGAAATAGATTTCCACTCATTTACTGCTTCCGAAAGGAAGGAAACATCAACCCGGCCAGTACTTCTTAAACAGTACTTCTTATGGTTGTAGTGTTGTGTTGTGGTTTTGTTTGTGAAATATAGCAAAGATGTTTTTATGTAAAATAAACCTTACAAAATACTTTTACCCTACTATTTTTAGGAATTTACATTCGGCATGCGTCCGGCCCACCCGGAGTTTGATTGGTTCAAATTAAACAAGAACAAGGGGTACCTGCGGTACGATACTGGGGAGAAATTAGCAGACTTCGATGACAAAGGACGCGGTCGCTGGTTCTACAAAAATGGCAGAATCGCCCTCGACTACTACGACTCTGAAGGTAGGTACCCGATTATCTTATTCTAGTCATCGTAGCTGTTTTGCTACGCCGGCGTAGACAAACTACAGGTTACGTAACTAGAGAATTATTTTTATCATCGTAGGAATTTGACAACGTAGCTGTTTTGCTACGGCGGCGTAGGACACAGCTTAGCTTCTACGATATTATAGATCGACGTTTATCTTACGAAGAAGCCTATTTAAGTAATAATAATAATAATACAATTTCCAGAATTAAATGGAAAGCAACGGATAGTAATATACAGTAGCGGCGAGCTTGACCGAAGAGGTCGTTCCTACCCAATTACTGTTCTTGCTACGTTTGATTACGCGGGTAACGGCATAGTGTTCGACCATACTGGAAAAATACGGTTAGTCTGAACTTCGTGCCATATCTAGGAAAATTGTCCTAATAATAATAAGTAATAATCATGAGTGTAATTTTTCTAATTAAAAAAATATTTCGTTTTCTTTGTAGCCTTAAATACAATCAAAAGACAGGTGTAGTACTCGATCGTCAAATAGGACCTGTGAGCCGCTGGAAATGGCACTCATTGACTGAACCTCTAGAACTCAAACGTGTGATGATAGACACCCACCTCAATGATCCTGAAATTATGAAGCTCCTCGGCGGCAAACAAGGCGTTGAAAATGATAAAGAGAAGAAAAGAAAAACAGTAGATACGGATATGTTGGCTGTAGAATTTGATAACTACATGAAAGAAAAAACCAAATTGCTACACCACCGTGAGCTTCGTCCGTTTCAGGTTAAAACAAAGGCGTTCAAAATTAATGAACAGTTTTCTTTGCGGATAATGGATCAAGCTAATATACACATTATTTTTAGAGATCACTTGAAACAATTGAAATTGAATATAGGAATGATTTTGGATAACGAGGATATTAAAGACATTGAAACCTTTGACGTGGGACAAGTTTTGAATACTGTTGAGCAATATCCGGCAAAGAGTGGGAGTATAGAAGAAATGCAGAATGTTCTGGCAAATGCGAGACGATGCGAGTTGGCTAGCCCAGAGCGACAGCGTTTGATGGTACCCGCGATCGACCGAGTAAACGCTCCCGTAGTAGGCTCTGAAAGCCTCAGTTGCCTGACTTCGTCTTTCTGGCCACCACCACAAACTGAAACGTCCCTTTTTTAAAGAAATCATTTACAAAAAATATGTATTACAATACCCGCTTTATATAAATTATGTTATAAAATAATATACTTTGTTGGGTATTTCATTTTAATAATTTTAAATATGTACTTATATTAAATTTATTTTGTATGTCAATGTTCTTTTATTCAATTTTAGGAACAACTTGAGGAACATCCTGCGAATCTGAGCAACATTTTGTTGTGAATCATCCCATTATTCCAAATCAGGTCATTAGTTTCGAATATCCATTGAAGGATAAGGGTTTTCAAGATTAGACCCTTGAAACGACAAAAGTAAGTGTAGGCCCTACTTTATCACTATTAAGAGTCTATTATTACCGCAGGCAGATAAAAACTACAAGCCTCCGAATGGAACAATATTTCATTTTAATTTTTATCGGGTCTATTCGCGATAGATTTTGGTGGTAAATCATAGGAATTTACCTGGAGCAAGAATATTTTTTAACAATAAATACCAATAAATCTAAACTTATAAAATCGTTTGTCCTTACTGACTGACTGACTGACTGACTGACTGATTCATCAACGCAGAGCCTAAACTACTAAAGCTAGAATCGTTAAACTTAGAGAGCAAGTTCCTCTTATAACGTAACCTCCCACCCACTAAGAAAGGATTTCCGGATTTTCCCTCCCTAAACGGGTAAAAAGGGGGGTTGAAGTTTGTATGAAAGTCCGTCAATTTTGAAGGTAGGATCTTCAAATTTTGTATTTAGGCTAATGATTAAAAAATAATTTATACGTGTTTCAGCATTTTTGTATTTTTCACCCCTAAGGGGGTTAAAAAGGGGATGGAAGTTTGTATTAAAATTCCGTCAATTTTAAAGGTAGGAACAGCGCGGGAACTCAATCCCACGGGAAAACTCTTAGCTGCGGGTGAAACCGCGGGGCGGAAAGCTAGTCTTGTATAAAAACAATAATTAAAAAGTTACAAAAGTGAATTTATGCATATTTTTTTAAATAACTAATTAACGGCTTACTTTTCAGGAACAGTATAAAGACAATATTTAAGGTATATGTTAATACCTTAAAAATAAAAAAATAAAAACTTTAATCGGATAAACAGTTTTTGAGATATAGTAGATATTATGAAAATCAACATTTTCTGTCTAAGATTGCCCGCCATTTTTATCAGTACTACTTAGAGATGAGAAATAAGGTTTTTTAACATTCTTATAAGCCTGTCTAACTACGGTATTAAGTACGGTATTAAGAAAAAAATATTCACTCAAAGTTAACCATTTTTTTCGAATATCCGCCATCTTTAATTGACCACCATTTTTGTTAGCTGCCACTCAGAGATGGCGGCATAGTTTTTTTACATCCCTATAATTATGTCCAACTACTGTATAACAGGAAAATTGGTACCCCCAAAATTTACCGTTTTGGAAAATTTGGGCGAGCATTCCATGGACTATTTGTAATTGTCACTGCTTTTTTAGTTTGGAAGATAAATCATCAGAATCAAAAATATAGCCGTGCTGAGAAAAATAGCGCATTTTCGTTCACCCATGATGCACCAAACTTTTGATGATTGAAACACGAAGGGGAATTTTAATTTGTTATACACACAATTACTTATCAATCAATCTTTTAGGTTATGGCGTTTCCACTATGACTCTGCTTGTGGACGAAAGGCATCGTGAAAGTACAAGGGGTTTCTTATTTATTCAAGCTAAGAAGATCCCGAGAGCATACAGTCTGCTCAGCAAACTTTTGGAAATTGTTTCATCTGAAAATATTTTCTCGATTGGTGTTTCTTTTGTAAACTCTGTAACGTTTATTCTTCTGAATTCAACATTTGGCAGAAAAAATATTGTCCCATTCGGAGGCTTGTAGTTTTTATCTGCCTGCGGTAATAATAGACTCTTTATCGATAAAGAGTTTATTATTACCGCAGGCAGATAAAAACTACAAGCCTCCG
Organism: Scrobipalpa atriplicella; assembly: GCA_029255725.1. Taxonomy (NCBI): domain Eukaryota; kingdom Metazoa; phylum Arthropoda; class Insecta; order Lepidoptera; family Gelechiidae; genus Scrobipalpa; species Scrobipalpa atriplicella. The sequence goes on from JARACY010002795.1 coordinate 14,800, forward strand.
AATGGGACAATATTTTTTCTAGAAACTTCCTGCAAAGGTAGTCTGAGTTCGAGACAAGCTTGTGCAGTTGAATCGGCAGCTAAAAAAAACCCAGATCGGCTTGTGACAATTTTACTTCCTGGACCTTTTAATGCTGAATTTCAAAGAGACAAATTATTTAGGAAATTATTTTTTATGCCAAATGTTGAATTCAGAAGAATTGGTGTTTCTTTTGTAAACTCTGTAACGTTTATTCTTCTGAATTCAACATTTGGCATAAAAAATAATTTCCTAAATAATTTGTCTCTTTGAAATTCAGCATTAAAAGGTCCAGGAAGTAAAATTGTCACAAGCCGATCTGGGTTTTTTTTAGCTGCCCATTCAACTGCACAAGCTTGTCTCGAACTCAGACTACCTTTGCAGGAAGTTTCTAGAAAAAATATTGTCCCATTCGGAGGCTTGTAGTTTTTATATGCCTGCGGTAATAATAGACTCTTTATAGCGATAAAGAGTCTAATATTACCGCAGGCAGATGTAAAAACAAAAAGTGTTTTATTTGTAGCAAGTTAATGCATTTTTAACTTTGTAATTGTCACTGCTTTTGTAGTTTGGAAGAAGAAGTTACAGAGTTTACAAAATAAACACCAGCCCCTCTTGTAGATCTGGTCCCAGCATCTTACTATTGCAATACAGAACCACGGTGCCCTTGACGATAGCACTGGTTGTGGTGAAAGTAGGGTCAAATCCTCTCCCCTATCCTTCACGTACCACACGTTCCTCCTATTTTACACGTCACTCGCGTCCCTAGACAGTCCTCATGTCTGTCCAGTCTCATCCATTCCTCCCGTCCATGACTCACTCCAGTCCCTTATGTCCCCCTATTTTCCCGTCACTCCCGTGCATCCTGAAACCTCAGTCACCCCAGTGCCTTCAAAAAAATCTCTAATTATATTAGGCACGTAGGCCTATTAAATAACTTATTATATACTTATACATACCTTATTTAAAGGCATTTTTTAATATTGTTTACCTATATCTCGAGCATTTTCTTTTATACTGGATTGTTTTTATTGAAATTCCATTAATTATGTTCCTTAATGATAAGTTAATGATAAGTACTTACCTACTGTAAGATTATTTACTCGAAGTAACTTATTTTTGAAGTAGGCCTTATTAAATTGTAGGCCTTATTTGTATCAAGTACTTACCCACAGAAGAGTAAATGGAGCTAGCGCTCGACTTTCTCTAATCAGTGGAAGTACCTTACTATTCTAATCGCTAAATGTAAAAAATAAAATAGTAGGTCCTGCAAAACGATACTGCTTAGTAAATACAATAGGAGAAGATAACCTTATCAACACTTAAAACATTTATTGATTTACCACGGTGAACATTAATACCTAGTTGATCGTTAATTTTTAGGGTTCCGTAAACAAAGGATTAAAAGGGGATCCTATTGTATGCTTCCCATATCCGTCTCTCTGTCAGCTAACTGTATCTCACGAATCGCAATATCTAGATAAAAAGTATGTACCTAGTTCGAACCATGCCATCTTAATAAATTATTGTTACCTTGTCAATCTTTATATTTTACCGGGGGAAAATAACTTCATACCTAATGTTTTGACCATTTTTGTGACAATGCTAATAGTATACTTATGTGGTTTTTTAAAAATAGGTCGACATTTTGCATTGGCCCAACAAAATAGTAGGTATAAGAAGTGGATTGTATCCTTATTCCAAATCAGGTCATTAGTTTCGAATGTCCATTGAAGGATAAGGGTCTTCAAGATTAGACCCTTGAAACGACAAAAGTAAGTGTAAGGCCCTACTTTTTAGCTCGCTAAGATGAAAAAACTACTTTTGTATTGATAATATAAAAATATTTCAGTGTTAAACCAAAATTGCAATGTAAATTTCAAGTTTTTGGTAAATTACTATCAGAATTGAGGGCGATGAAACCGTAGGATAAAACAGACGTTTTTATCAAACATGAACTCAAACTAGCTTTCCGCCCGCGGGTTCACCCGCGTTAAATAAATTTTACCGTTGAAATGAAGGTTTTCTTTTCCTTAAATTGGTTGATTGTAAAACAAGTGCCTCATTACAAAATTTTCCACTTGAATCTATGTATATGTTACGGCTAATACCCGAAGTGCGGCTACACCTAGTTTTAGCCGGTTAGAACTAGGTGTAGCCACTTACTCTTGGTTAAACCTAGTATTAGCCGATTGTTTTCGGGTAAAACTAGGTCTAGCCTTCATCATGCCGGCTACAACTAGGTCCAGCCATTCCCTGTTGGATAAAACTAGGTCTATCCGATATCATTCCGGCTAGAACTAGGTCAAGCCATTCCCTGTTGGATAAAACCAGGTCTATCCGATATCATTCCGGCTAGAACTAGGTCCAGACAATCCCTGTTGGATAAAACTTAGATCCGTGTCCCGCCAAGCCTTCCGCCCCGCGGCACACTCAAGACTCACAGCATCTGCAGCAGCGGCGCGGGTGGAGGGCATAGCGAGGCACGCGCCTCTGCAGGTTGTGAGCACCAGAAAGAAACGTAGAGAGTTTTTTTTAATATCTAAAAAAGTTCTGCCGATAGCATGCCGGCTACAACTATGTACAGCCAATCCCTGTTAGATAAAACTAAGACACGCGCTGCTGCTGCAGACGATGTGAGTTACACTCGCTAGTAGACCTGCAGTAGATCAGCAGCACCTGGCGCTCACAACCTGCAGAGGCGCGTGCCTCGCTATGCCCTCCACCCCGCGCCGCTGCTGCAGATGCTGTGAGTCTTGAGTGTGCCGCAGGGCGGAAGGCTTGGCGGGACACGCATCTAAGTTTTATCCAACAGGGATTGTCTGGCCCTAGTTCTAGCCGGAATGATATCGGATAGACCTAGTTTTATCCAACAGGGAATGGCTGGACCTAGTTGTAGCCGGAATGATATCGGATAGACCTAGTTTTATCCAACAGGGAATGGCTGGACCTAGTTGTAGCCGGCATGATGAAGGCTAGACCTAGTTTTACCCGAAAACAATCGGCTAATACTAGGTTTAACCAAGAGTAAGTGGCTACACCTAGTTCTAACCGGCTAAAACTAGGTGTAGCCGCACTTCGGGTATTAGCCGTAACATATACATGTATTCTTAAACTTTTCCCAAAACTGAACAACTTTTCCTAAAACTGAACAACTTTTCTCAAACTGAACAACTTTTCTCAAAACTGAACAAATTTTTTTCAAATTGAACATTTTTTTCTCCAAACTGAACAACTTTTCTTTAAACTGTACCACTTTTCTCAAAAACGAACAAATTTTCTCAAACTGAACAATTTTTTCTGATAACTGAACAAACTAAAACTGAACAAATTTTCTCAAAAATGAAACGCTTTTCTCAAAACTGGTCAACTTTTCCCAAAACTAATCAACTTTTCTCGAAACGAACACTGTTTCCCAAATTGGCGTGACGACAATGTCTAGGCGAGGAACACTGATTTGTCCCAAATTCAATAAATGCGAATAATAGTAGATAAATTATGACAACAAGTGCATAAGCCAAGTCATTTATCTCCGAGATTTTTACCTGCCCACAGGGCGAGGGCAGGTGAATAATAGTACATTGTTTAACGAAGCGCAGCTGAGGGCCTCAATACACACGAGTTGGGAATCGCATTTTCTTCCGAGTTATACATAGTGCTTTATACTACACCTATGAGGAAAATATAATCAAAAATCCTTGTGAGATAAAGAATGATATCACTTACATGAGAAGATACAACAACATTTGAAGTGTCATCATCCATGCGAACAGAACACAAACAAACAAAACACATATTAATACAGTTACACATTACATCGAAAACACTAAACACTTAATTTACATTAAATAAGTCATATAAATCAAAGAACGAAAAAGAATTCGCGCGGACATGTTGATTTTGCCATATTTTTTTACTTAAAAATATAAAAGAGACAAATGAAGCAAAGCACATACTGCCAAAAAATGTAAGTGGCCAGTATCATTTTGTGGGCTTCGACATACAAACTTTTTGTTTTTTTGCATTCGCCTGTTTCTAGTTTTGAATTATGAAATTTAAAAAAAAATAGTAGGGGAGAAAATACTTTCTCCCCTAGGGGAGAAAGTAAATGCCATATATTTTTGCCGCCCGCATATTCGTTCGCTTGGATTTACGTACTTTCTTTCCTTTTTTCAAGTAAGAACTAATATACTTTCCGAATAGGTGTAGTATAAAAATGATTTTTGCACGAGTTAGAATAATATCTGCTTTTCACTTCGATTGCGAGAAAACAAAAAAAATACAACGTGTAACATAAAGGGTATATGCATCGTAAAATGTGTGAATCTACCCATGAAACTGAACAACTTTCCCTACGGAATATAAGTCGAAATACTAAAAAAAAATATTGCTTCCCATACTAAACGCGCTATCAGCTGATGCATTTTGTATGAAAGGTGAAATTTTTGTTTTCGTTTTTCGACTTATGTTCCTTAGGGAAAGTTGTTCAGTTTCATGGGTAGATTCACACCTTTCTCGATGCATATGTTACGCACAATCCCCGAAATCGCCCATTGGCCGGAAAAAAGGCTCACTTCGCGGATTGGCAAATGCAAAACGCGCAATCCCCGAATTGTCCTTCCGTTTCGGCCATTGAGCGTGTTAGGATTAAAGTCCATGCCAAAATACTTTATAAGGTTAACACTCTTCTTCAATATGGCTGCTCAATGAAAATGTGTATCTCTGTTAGAATAAAATAAAACTACAACGTTCTTCTAACAAATCATCTATTATTTACCAGCCCCCTCAAACCCCAAGAGGTTATGGGCATTAACACGAACTTTCCTGCGGAAAACAATAAAAACGTTATTCGTGTATGAAAATTTCGGTGCGACGACGCCGTGACAAAAAGTAACAATGGCGACCGCAAGCAGCGTAGCGTCTTCGTTCCCTCAGCTAAAAGCGGAAAATTTCAATGATTGGATTTTCAGGGTTAGATGTATTCTTGATGAGAAGGCACTTCTACACACTATTGATGCCCCGATCCCCGTCGACGAGTAAATAGTAAAAAAAAAAAAGATGACTTCTTGAAAGAAAATGCAAAGGCCAAGAGTTTGATTGTACACTGTCTTCCTGACAAACATTTGAACCTGATAAAGGACTGCACGACAGCAAAACAGATGATTGATGTGTTAAAGGATATTTTCCAAAGAAAAAGCATAATTTTGATCATACATTTGAGGCGAAAACTGCTGAATCTTAAACAGAATTCCAGTGAAAACTTAGAGGACTATTTCGTCCGATTTGAATCCATTATAAGGGAACTAGAATGTGCCCAAGATACTATGAACGAGCGTGATAAAATTGCGTGTCTACTCACAGGATTGGATGAAAAATACGACACTGTAATTACTGCCATAGAGTGTAACTCGTTCGTACCTAGCTACCTCAACATCTGGTCTGGCGATGTAAAACAAGACTTCGTCAAAGCGCGGCTCCTTGATGAGGACCTCAAGATCAAAGATAAGAAGCCTGAGAAAGAAGAAAGCGCGTGTCTCAGTTATTATAACTGCGGCAAGTCAGGACACTATGCCAATGACTGCTATGGAAACCGTGGACCATACCGTGAAGGTTCAACACGTGGTAACCCTAGTCGTAGAAACTCAACTCGTGGGAGGTGGAGGTCGTCTGGCAGATCTGTGCGTCCCGCATCACGTGGTGCGTTCCGGGATCAAAGGGGTGCATCTTTTGCGTTCATTTCTACTGCAGGTACAAATAATGATTATCAAAATGAATATAAGTACAAAAATATTGTGGATTATAGACTCAGGTTGTACTCATCATTTAATTCATGAGCGTTTTGAACAATACATGACTGATGTTGTAGAATTAAATCCTCTGATGAAAATTTATGTTGCAAACGATGGTTTTATACTAGCTAGAAAGAAAGGTAAAATTGAAATGTTACACAATAATAAGAAAATATTTTTAGAAGCAATAACTACACAGGACTTAAGATTCAATTTACTATCTGTAAGATTAATGGTTAATAAGGGATATAATGTACTTTTTACTAAAAATGATGTAAGAATTTCACGTGGTTCTCAAACTATATCAGGTTTTGATGCAGGGAAATTGTTTATGTTTAGATCAGATGTATGCAATAGTGTTCTCTCCTGCAACAGCGCTGACACCACCTCGAGTGACCTCTGGCACCGCAGAATGGAACACCTCAACCGGAAATGTTTGGGAATGATGAAGCTTCCTACTAGTGGCAAACCTTGCAGCCCATGTATGCTAGGTAAGTCTTCTAGATTACCTTTTAGACCAACAGAAAGACCTCGTTCACACACCATAGGTGAATTGATACACTCAGACGTTGCCGGCCCCGCTAGAACTCCTGGAATAAACGGTGAGTTATATTATCAGGTTGTAATTGATGACTAGGTACTCTCATTATTGTGTTACTTACCTATTAAAGAACAAAAGCGAAGCTGCATCCAACCTTGTCAACTACATCAGGAGATTATAAAATGAAAAAGGAATCAAAGTTAAGAAAATCAGATTCGACAATTGGAAAGAATTTAAAAATAAGTTGTTAGCAGATTTTTGCACACAGAATGGAATTATTATTCAGTACACACAACCGTATTCACCACAGCAAAATGGAGTTTCAGAAAGGATGTATCGCACATTATATAACAAAGCCAGAACACTTCTATTGGAAACCGGAATACCTAAACATCTATGGGGAGAAACAATAACTTGTGCTACTTACCAACTTAACAGAAGTCCATCATCAGCGATAAACTTTAGAACACCACAAGAAATAATGCATGGAAAGACAGATTTATCAAGACTAAGAGTATTTGGAAGCAAAACTTGGGCTGTTATTCTACCAAGAGGAGACAAACTAGACAGTAGAGCCAAAGAACTAAGAATGGTAGGATACTCACCTGTTGGTGAGAAAAGAAAACAAAGGGATAGAAAATATAGAAAAAGGAATTAGAGAAGAAGAGGAAAGAAAAGAAGAACCAATAAGAAGAGAAAAAGAAATAAGAGAAGATGAGAAAAGAAGAGAAGAACTGAAAAGAAGAGATGAGGAAGCAAGAGAAAGGGAGATAAGAAGAAAAGAAGATCAAGAAAGTTTAGAAAAAGAAGAAGGAAAATTATTGCAAGAAAGGGAAAGAGAAGAAAATAAATTGAATGCAAGACCAAGAAGGGAAAAGGTTATACCTAAAAGATTTAAAGACTATGTATTGGAAAATATAGAAGAAGAAGAAGATGATAATGAGTTTTATGATGCGAATTTAGTCTTGAGCTTATTAAGTGAAACCGACCCTTCGACATACAAAGAAGCAATGAGAAAAGGAGAAGAATGGAAGCAATCTATAAGTGAAGATATAAAGTCATTAGAAAATTTAAGCACATGGGAAGAAGCGGAACTGCCAAAAGGTGCTAAGGCTATAGATACAAGATGGATATTCAAGACAAAATCAGATGGAAGGAAAAAGGCAAGGCTCGTAGCCAAAGGTTTTCAAACAGACAGCAGATATAATGTATACTCACCAGTCGCTAGAGTATCTACAATAAGGATGATTTTAAGTCATGCAGTACAAGATGATTTACCAATAAAACAATTAGATGTACCTACAGCTTTTCTGAATGGTCAACTCAAAGAAGCGGTATACATAAAACCACCAGATGGGATAGAAGTTAAAGAAGGAAAAGTATTAAAACTTAAGAAAGCACTATATGGACTAAGAGAAGCTCCGAAATGTTGGAATGAAAGGTTTCATCAGTACATCATCAAACAAGGTTTTCAACAGTCAAGTTATGATTTCTGTTTATACAAGAAGATATTTGGATTTTAATATGGGTTGATGACATATTGATCATGGGAAGAGATACTGAAATAGTTGAGAAACTGAAAAAAGAGTTCAATATCAGAGATCTAGGAGAAGTAAAAGAATACTTAGGCATGGAAATTATGAGAGAAGAAGGAAAAATAAAGATAAGTCAAAGAAAGTTAGTAGACAAAATTATAGAAAGATATGGAATGGAAGACTGCAAAGGATCTCAGACACCTATGGAGCAAGGAATAAACTTTACAGAAGAGGAGGAGGTGAATAACGTACCCTACAGAGAATGAGTAGGATGTCTGACATATCTAGCAACTATTTCAAGACCGGATATTACTTTTGCTACTTCATATTTAAGTAAGTATCTAGATACTTAGGCCAACTAAAACACTATGGACATCAGGTAAAAGGATATTGAGATATTTAAAGCAAACATCACACAAGTGCCTCACATACACAAAGTCAGAAGAAAAGCAGTTACTAGCCTACACGGATGCAGACTGGGCAGCAGATAAAGAAGACAGGAAAAGTGTAAGTGGTTGTGCTATTTTCTATAATAATAATTTAGTCTCATGGTTTTCTAAAAAGCAAACCACAGTCTCACTATCAACAGCAGAGGCAGAGTATGTAGCAGCAGCTATGACAGCTCAGGAGCTCTTATATTTGAAAGGTATACTTACAGATTTTTACTCGGAGAACACTATTTCTTATCTTACAAATAATCAAAGTGCCATTAAAATCATTGAATGTAATGAAAATAGTAAAAGAACAAAACACATACCACTTTATTAAGGATTGTATTAGTAAAAACTGTTTCAATATTTCCTATGTTTCAACTGAAAACAATATTGCAGATGTTCTGACAAAACCCCTTTTTGCTGTGAGACACAACTTCTTCATGAAAAAAATGGGATTAGAATAAGCTCTTACCTTATGTAGTATTTAAGTGTTTCATAATTATCTAGGAAGATACATGCTATTTGATATGATAGTTTAACTTAGATTCAGAAAATTTTTTAGAGTTAGCAAAAAGTTGATACCTATTAAGTTTTAACCTGTACTTGTTATTTTGTATAATGTAGAGTCAGCATAAAGTAGTTTTGGGGTTGTATTTTTTGTGAAACTTAATAATGTAACAAATTCAACATTGAGAGGGGGTGTTAGGATTAAAGGGTCCGTGTCCATGCCAAAATATTTTATAAGGTTGGCAATGTAGAATTTGGCAACACTCTTCTTCAATATGGCTGCTCAATGAAAATGTGTATCTCTGTTAGAATAAAATAAAACTACAACGTTCTTCTAACAAATCATCTATTATTTACCAGCCCCCTCCAACCCCAAGAGAGCGTATTACAAAAACCATTTCGCGAATTCATTGAAATATCAGGTGTAAAGGACATTACAACACCAGCCAGGCATGAGGGACAACTTAACGCAAACTGATAGGGGTTGCTCAGTTCATGAAACTGAACAGATTTGATCAGGAAATTATCATCGAAGTGATCATTTTTCATAGGAAAGTCAAAAAATATTTTCTCTTCCTGAATATACCCTTTCTGTTACACGTTGTATAAGTAAACCACAGACTTATAATAGTAAACAAACAAATACGGATGAAAAAACAAGAGCATCATTCCCGCCACTTAACTTTTTAAATCTTTCGACATGAAATATTAGGCTTGAGCTGGAGACCTATACAGCCTAGTCTTAAATTAATTTTGTTAAAATCTGTTTTTTTTTTACATTAAATAATCACCAAAATTAATTCTTTTATCTGATGCTTTATAAAGAACATAGAATGCAAACAAATTCAAGGAAATATTATAAATTAACAAGTTTTATCCGTGCACTTTTAATTGCGTTTGGCTGCCTTAATAATTGTCTCTGCCTTAGTAAAGATACCTACATTTAAAAAGCTACTTTTTTGCCCTTGTGCATAAAGTTCAACTTTATGCAGCCTACATACAGCCTGCACGAAGTAGTACTTTTACGAGCATGAGAAGTGAAAAAAGTACTTTTATTCGCACTTATTGAGGACCAAAATCTCATTAGGTACTGCCCGCTAAAAGTTTCATAGATAACACCACCATTGGGCGTACTTAAAGGTGAACCATGTCGTCATTTTCGAATAGATGGGATGAAATTATATGCCTAAAGTTGATGCTTCTAAGCGACATAGGTACTATTACTCTACTCTTTTCTAGAGACTGTCCCAGCAGGGTAAAAATGAGATTTTAATCCTCTTTATGAAAATAAGTGCGATTAAAAGAACTTTTAATCGCACTTCTTGAATTTGGAACCTCTTTTTCTTTTTTCTTGATTTGGCATGACTGACGCGGAACGAAAACAAAATAGTTAGAAGTCGAATTCAAATAATGGTACACTGGCTGGTTAGACTGCGAGACGGCTGATTAAAAAAAAACAAATTGAAAATGCACGAACTACGGCACGAGTGGGCAGCAGGGTTTTATAGGGAGCCCGTGTTTTCGACTCTTTTTACGAATTATTAATTATTCAAAATGAGGTCCTCTAGCAGTGAAAGTACGTATAACATTCTTATTCTATAATATTTAAATTTACAAGTGTTAGTTAGGCGCCTTTTTTTCTCATAAATGGGGATGAAAAGTAGAGTGTATCACTCAGGAGCAAAAATATTTTTGGCTCGGGCGACGTACTTTGAATCCCTCGCTACGTTCAGGATTCTACTTTAGAATCCCTCACTTCGCTCTGGATTCAAAAAAGCGCCCTCGCCTTAAAAATATTATTTTGCTCCCACGTAATAAAATCTACTATTATAGCACAACATGTAACGAGATACTACAACTGTCAGCAGTATGGGCACGCGGCAAAACACTGCCGCGACGCGTACCCCACTTGCGGTCTTTGCGGAGCTCCAGGACATTGTATGAAAGACTGCACAGTTAGAACTCAGCCCGCTAAATGCGCGACCTACATACGTTTTAGAAAGCCTGGCTGGCTAACTCATAAAACAGGAGATGACAAATGTCCTGCGAGAAAAATCGCCGAGGACCGGCATCTGAGAGGAACTGATTATGAAGGAGCGCCAGAGCAATTCATTCACCTATAACCGTTAATGTTATAGTTTCGGACAATAAGATAAACAATGATAGCTTGTTATGCCTCTATGACGCAAACGAAGATTTGATTACTTGTAATAGGTATATACCTAATAAGTAAACTAGGGCACGTACATGCACATTGCACACTTGTAAATTTGTTAGAATTAATTTTCCTATTTTGTTGTATTTTTATGCTTATGTTAAGTTATTAGGTTAAGTTAGTTTAGTAAGGTTCCTGCTGAAAACCAGCGCTTCTGTCTTTGACTTTAGCACATGCTGAGCTGGGAACCTTTTCGGTATCTTTTGTAACTTTAAGGCTATTAAGTTTTAAGTTGTCTAAATGTAATAAAGGAACTCCTTATAAAAAATCCTCCATGAAAAAAATACAATGTATCCTGTGAATGTATCAGAGTTTGGGAATGTTAATGTCATTTCATTACGTAGTGTAAAATAAACACTTGACACTGGCACAAAGTTTTCTAGTGCCACAATCTAAAAAAAAAAAAACGCTAGTTTTATTTGACGTAGTCACGACGTAGTTACAGTCGTACAAGGATCTTTTGGCGCGTGGGTGACATTGACAGCACAGATTACCTAGTATACATGTCCGTTAGGTTATGTATACTAGGTAATCTGTGCTGTCAATGTCACCCACGCGCCAAAAGATCCTTGTACGACTGTAAGTTAGTGTCAGTTAGTGTGGACATGTAGTGTAATGCGTAATGTTTGCTGCACGTCTGGTACCTATTTTGAATATTTTTATAGAAATGCTTTAATTAATAAGCTTTGATTTTTTTATATGTTTCTGTATAAAATGAGTTTGCAGCTTTTTGATTCTTTGATTATCCAATCAGTTTAGTTTGTAAATAAATCGATTCAACAATGGAAGATATTGAGTAAGTAAAATTATTGTTTTCTAGTACTTTTGCGTTCTTTTGCAACAAGTGCTTTGTGCTTAATTAAATGTAAATAGAATTTTGTAACTCAAAACGAAAAAAGAATTCTACTTAGTATTTGTAAATATTATCTCTTCTATCCTGACCTAACCCACTATAATGCTTGTATCAGATGTTTCCGTTGTCCATACTGTGTTGGTTGCAACGAATGTGGAGATTTTAAGAAAATATTGGAACTGAAGGATGCAGGGCTCGTTATCTACCGACACACAATAACCAGCGACAGTGCAGTGGTAAATCCAGTACCAATAAGTATAGTAAACTACGTACCTATAATTAATTGTTAAAATTACTACTTATCTCTGTTTGATTGAATGCATCCAACTACCTCAAAACGTTTTTTAGACCTGACTTTTGATTAATTTTTGTTATAAAAATTGTAAAATATTGAAAAATTAAGCAAACCATGCTCTCAAGCATATCTTCTAGTTTCATTTATATTTTTTATGAGTATTTGATAGGTACTGAGTATAACTACCTCAACTTCAGCGAAATTTTTGATTATTAGCCTAATGTTGATGTAGGTATAATTCTGGTGGTGTATAAAGTTATATTAAAGCATACTTAGTATTGAATCGTTTTTGTAATATGTCATAGATAGAGTATTTTAAATTGGTAACATAACTCTTACAGGCCGGTGTAGTACCAGAATTAAAATATCGTGAAGAAGACATCCCTCCTGAATATATGTCTAATATTCCTTTGACTGCCATGGGACCCATGTCAGATTTTAATAATGCTATAATTATGCTCAATACTGGAAATAGTGCCTTAACTGTAGACGATTTTCTTCCGGCATTTGGTAACTACTGCAATTTACTTATATAAAATAAAATACACTTTTTGGATATTAATATTTTTAAATAAAATAATACTAGTTGCTTATATTATTTGTATTAACTGCTTACCAATACTGTTATATTTCAGAAAACAAATTAATAAGTTGTCCGCGATGTCGGTTTATTATGGAACATACTAAACTATTGTTAAAAAGCATTCCAGTCATAAACAAAAGTGATATAATAGGCGTATGTAACCTATGTAAACTAAAGCAGCAGAGGTCAAGCGCCACATGCAAAGTTTGTGAAGAAATTGTTGAAAAATTTTCAAAAACTAAGAGTATAGACGACCGAAGCCATGATGAAAGTCAGATAGGCAAACAAAAAGAGTTTTTAGAGAAACATTTTCTGTCGGAAGGCGAACATCTTGAAAAATCTTCTCGAACCCAACATATTGAACCAGGAATATGTAGAGCATATTCAGAATTTGATATGGAAAAAATTAAAATCAACGATGATCAGCCTATTTCACACACAAAAGTAGATTATTTGTTTTCCGAAGTAGAAGTACCCAAACCCGTCCATATGTCAGATTCACCAGCTTATTTAATTGATGGAGATCGTGCAAAAAAAAGACTAACTAAAATTAGTTTTAAAGAAAATGTTACGAGTGCAGATAAGTTTCCAATATCAGAAGTTATTGAAAACAAAGCTCCCATGAAACCAATTATCAAAATTACCCCATTCATAAAACCGAGTTCAATTTCGCCGTATCGTTATGGAGATAATATTATGGCTGCTAGTTCAGAAAAGGACGATTCTACCAAATTGCGTAAATACCACTCCGATGAGTCACTTATGTCATCATTATCTTTTGCAGTAAATGATGAACTATTTAAAAAACAATTTAAATTCTTCTTTCCACATATGGTAAAAAGAGCAAAAGATAAGATAGTTATTAGTTCTAACGAAATGTTGGTAAAAACCCAAGACAGGCTCAAGGCAGAAAGTGAAGAAAAACTTCGACTACAAACGGAAAATCGTAAAATGCATGAAGAAAGAGAACGAGAGAAAGAAGCTGTTCGATTGGCTGCTGCAAAAGCAACAGCAACAGAAGAAAGCAAAGCAGTAAAGGGAAGCAAGTCTAAAGATACACGTGTTTCTGAAACTCCAGCCGAAGATAAAATCTTAACCCGAGGTAAAAGAACAAGTAAACAATCATTAATTGTAGATAAGGATAAAGATGACAAAATCGAAAATGACACAAAAGTAATTAAATCCGACATTGTCAAAGATAGGAAAATAGGAGAATTATTCGATAAAGAAGGAGGAAAGAAAGGTGATAGCCGTGATAGGACACAGGAAATTCCATTTGAAAAAATAAATTTAGAAAAACAAAAAAGGAAACCAGCAAAAATATATGAAAAAGAAAAAGGAGCAAAACATGAAACTGTATATAAGAAAGAAGACCTGTCGAAATACAGAGATCAGTCTAAAAAAACCGATGACCAAATACTAGCTGAGAAAATGGTTTCTGAAACACAATATACCAAAAAAACAAAAAGCAAGGGAGAATCTGAAAGAGAAGAAAAAACTGACCGTATAAAAACAAAGGATGAAGCAGAATCGAAACAAGAAAAGAAGAAACAGGGCCAATCTACACTTGAAAAATCTAAGAAAGGTGAAATAATAGCAAAGCCTGGCAAAATTTTGAAAGACCAGATAGTAGAAAAGAGTAATATTGTAAAGGACGTATCAAACAAAGACAGAAAGGAGGAAACAAAAAAAGAATCTCCGTTGAAAAGTAAGGATATTTCGAAAGAAAAGCATAAAAAAGAAGAACTGGCTGGAGAATCCACCTTAAAAGAAACTAAGAAAGAATCGCTAGGCAAACAAAATGAAACTTCTTTAAAAGGTCAAAAGGTAGAAAATATTATGAAGAAAGAACCTTTGTTAAAAGTAAAGGAAGCTTCTGAAAAAGGGCAAAAATTAGACGTTCCGTCACCGACCTCAAAAGAACCACAAGCTAAACAAAAAGAAGCTGCCGTAAAAGAACAAAAACTAGACGTCGGTACAAAGAAAGAACCTTTGTCAAAAGTAAAGGAAGCTCCTGAAAAGGGACAAAAAATAGAAGTACCGTCATCGACCTCAAAAGAACCACAAGCTAAACAAAAAGAAGCTGCCGCAAAAGAACAAAAGCTAGACGTCGGTACAAAGAAAGAACCTTTGTCAAAAGTAAAGGAAGCTTCTGAAAAAGGACAAAAATTAGAAGTTCCGTCACCGACCTCAAAAGAACCACAAGCTAAACAAAAAGAAGCTGCCGTAAAAGAACAAAAACTAGACGTCGGTACAAAGAAAGAACCTTTGTCAAAAGTAAAGGAAGCTCCTGAAAAGGGACAAAAAATAGAAGTACCGTCATCGACCTCAAAAGAACCACAAGCTAAACAAAAAGAAGCTGCCGCAAAAGAACAAAAGCTAGACGTCGGTACAAAGAAAGAACCTTTGTCAAAAGTAAAGGAAGCTTCTGAAAAGGGACAAAAAATAGAAGTACCGTCATCGACCTCAAAAGAACCACAAGCTAAACAAAAAGAAGCTGCCGCAAAAGAACAAAAGCTAGACGTCGGTACAAAGAAAGAACCTTTGTCAAAAGTAAAGGAAGCTTCTGAAAAAGGACAAAAATTAGAAGTTCCGTCACCGACCTCAAAAGAACCACAAGCTAAACAAAAAGAAGCTGCCGCAAAAGAACAAAAGCTAGACGTCGGTACAAAAAAAGAACCTTTTTCAAAAGTAAAGGATGCTTCTGAAAAAGGACTAAAATTAGAAGTTCTGTCACCGACCTCAAAAGAACCACAAGCTAATCGAAAAGAAGCTGCTGGAAAAGAACAAAAGCTAGACGTCGGTACAAAGAAAGAATCTTTGTCAAAAGTAAAGGAAGCTTCCGAAAAAGGACAAAAAATTGAAGTACCGTCACTGACCTCAAAAGAACCACAACCTAAACAAAAAGAAGCTGCCGCAAAAGAACAGAAGCTAGAAGTCGGTACAAAGAAAGAAGCTTCGTCAAAAGTAAAGGAAGCTTCTGAAAAAGGACAAAAAATAGAAGTACCGTCATCTAGCTCAAAAGCAATAAAAAAAGAACCACAAACTAAACAAAAAGAAGTTGCCTTAAAAGAACAGAAGACAGAAGAGATGAATCTCTCTTCTAAAGATACAAAGAGGGAACCTCCGTCTACACTAAAAGAAGCTGCTGCAAAAGAGCAAAAAGCGAAAGAACTGACATCAGATTCAAAAGAAACAAAAAAAGAACCAGCAGATAAAATAGCAGTGACTAAAGAATCTTTAGACTCCAAGACTACCAAAAAACTACCGCCGCCACCACCACCACCACCACCACTTAAGGAACAAACACAAAAATTAAAACAAGATACAACTAAAGAAGAAGTAAACCTGTTGAATAAAATCTTAACACAGAAAGACAAAGAAATAGAGGAAGGTGAGAAAATAAAACGAGCTCAAGAAGAACAACATAATAAAAATAAAATAACAGCTGAGAAAACTTTACAAGACACGGAAAGAGCTCAGTTAAAGTCGAAACCAATTTCTACTAATCACAAAAAAGAACCACAAATTCAAGAAGATAAAAAAGAACAAAACCAAAAGGCAAAGCAGCAAGGCCCGGTAGTAGATATAAAGAATATTAAAATGGCAATACCTGAAGATGATTTGATAATAAAACTGATTAGTATTAGAAATCCAGTGGTTCGTGAAGTTAGAACAGCTCTGAAAGCTCAACCACTTCCACAAGTTCCTGTAAAAAAAAGGCGCAAAAAACCGTCTCCATTAAGTTTGGAAAGTAGTTTAATTTCAGATGAGGGCAAGGCAACTTCTATAGATGAACTTGTTTTTGGTAAAGTAATATGTAAGAATAATGAAGTCCCAGTAAAACGGAAAAAAGAATTGGAACCTTCATTGTTTAAATCTGTCTATACTGAAGATCGTACAGTTCTAGAAGGTCACGATCATGGTGTAGAGGAAATGAAGCTTGAACCAGTTGAAGTATGTATCTTTGACTTTTGATATAACCGTAGATAAACTTATTTTCCCACTTCCACCTCGAAAAGAGCGCCTAAATTCAGTGAGTTAAAGCCCTTTTTATTGTTAAGAGAGGCAAATAACTAGTGACCAAACTTTGAAAGTCACTTACTGACTGAGTGAGTAATGAATGAGTAGGGTAAAAAATACCCTGTTATCGGCCAGATAAGCAAACTTCAAAATGATTTTTGTATGTGATTATGGAGGAAAATATAATTACTTTAAATATTTTCGAACACGTTAGATAGTGTAGTTTTAGAATGTGTATCACATTTTATTTGTAAATATGATGATAAAATTTATAAATAGTAGCATTGTTTATCGAGGGGAGAACATGACCGATTCCCACGAGGGTGTGCGCTGAGGCCTCAATACACACGAGTTGGGAATCGCATTTTCTTCCGAGTGATACATAGTGCTTTATACTACACCTATGAGGAAAATTATAATTAAAAATCCTTGTAAGATAAAGAATGATATCACTTACATGAGAAGATATCTTAAGAACATTTGACGTGTCATCATCCATTCGAACAGAACACAAACAAAAAAACACATATAAATACAGTTTACACATTACATCGAAAACACTAAACACTTATTTTACATTAATTAAGTCAAATAAATCAAAGAACGAAAAAGAATTCGCGCGGACATGTTGATTTTGCCATATTTTTTACTTTAAAATATATAAAGAGGCAAATGAAACAAAGCACACACTGCCAAATAAAATGTAAGTATCATTTTGTGGGCTTCGAGATACAAACTTTTTGTTTTTTGGCATCCGCCTGATTCTAGTTTTGAATTATGAATTTTAAAAAAATAGAGGAGGGGAGAAAGTAAATCCCATATATTTTTGCCGCCCGCATATTCGTTCGCTTGGATTTACGTATTTTCTTCCCTTTTTTCAAGTAAGTTACTATTATACTTTCTGAATAGGTGTAGTATATAAAAATAAATATCCGAAAGTAACGATTCGCCTGTTTTCGGCCCCCTCACATATATGTTGTCGGCCGTTGATGGAGTTAGTTTTCGACACTATATTGCATATTGGAAAAAAGACCCTAGTACTATTATATATTCTGTGCTCGTATTAACAACCTGTTCATAATGTGCAGCTACAATCATGTTGCGGCTGTAGTTACCCCCCTTATTACTATATAAGTATCTATTGTCCATTTTTGTATGTGTAATTATATTAATAAACAACATTATTACCAAATTTTATCAAATTAGGTTCATTAACTTTGCCTTAAAAACGGCAGGCAGTTAGGCAGGCCGATAGCTAGAGGGGGCCGGCAAACCGGGCGTTTTACCCTATACAATACAATACAATCTATCTATATTTCTATATTCTATCTATATCTATATCTTTACATATAATAAATCTCTGTGGTAGGACCACCGTACCGAGTTCCAATCTGTCCGATCATGGGAGGAACTTGTATATATATGCAGATCGCCAAAAAAAACTTCGATACCGCGTTTTAGGACTCGTAATTCAGTACAGTACGTGGTACAGTACTATCGTATATCATCTCTGTATGTTACCACATCACGCCAAAACCACTGGACCGATTTTGATGGGACTTTTTTTATTTGACTATGTGTTACCTAGGTTCAAACTTAGGATATAAATAATCACGCCATCTGACTTAGAGGGTAGGCAGCAAGTTGTATTTTGTTTATTTTTTGATGAAACTTTTTTAATTCGACTGAGCGTTACCTAACGAATGAAAGTAAAAATACAAATAATCACGCCACTGACTTAGGGGGTAGACAGAAAATTGGAATTTGATTGTTTTTCGACCGATTTTGATGGAACATTTTTTATTCGACTAAACTTTACCTAGACTCAAAATGACAATGCAAATAATCACGCCACCTGACTTAGGGGGTAGGCAGGAAATTGAATTTCGATTGTTTTTAACCGATTTTCAAGGGTCATTTTTATTCAACTGAGTGTTTTTTTACTTATCGGGAGTCAAACGTAGGATAGAAATAATCACGCTACCCTGACTTAGGATATGGGCAGAAATTGAATTGTATTGTTACGAATAGATTCTAATATTGAGTGAGTACCTCAGTTTGTATGGAAAACACGCAGTGTCGAACATACTGAAAAACGCTTCTCCGCGCGTAGGAGCCGGATCTGCTAGCCCGCGCGCGGAAGCGTGTTTTTCATACAAAGCACAGAATATATAATAGTACTAGTACAAAGACAAAGATCAGACAATGAGCAACACGCTTCCGCGCGCGGGCTAGCAGATCCGGCTCCTACGCGTGGAGAAGCGTTTTCAGTATATTCGACACTGCGTGTTTTCCATACAAACCACCGGGCGTACGATAGTCGCGGGCACAGCTAGTAAATAATAAAAATAGACATAAACGTATTTTGTGGTAATTATTCAGACTCTGTTCTGGATATTTTAATCCTTATAAATCCAGCAATTATTTGTCATTATTACTAGAACTTGGAAAACACTTATGTGAAATTAACATTATTACCATTTATTACGGAATGTATTTTTCTGCACTTTAAAATTAATATTTTTTCATTGGCATATCTGCTTTTATATTTCATCAAACATGAATCACGCGAGAGCAAATTTTTTTATAATTCTTGCTATTTGAATCCCTCGCAGTGCTCAGAAGTCTATTTTGAGAATCACTCGCTTTCAATTCTCGTGATTCAATTTTAACCTCCTTCGCTTCTATCGGGATTCAATTTAAGCACTTGAATTAAAATTAAATTTTGCTCTCTTGTTGAACAAATAACTATTTTATGTACTTAGGTATAAATAAATGCTTCTATTTCGGAATATACTTTGCGCAAACTTCGGTTTTGTTTCGTAAATCGTAAGTCAGCTCGTACCACATCTCATATTCATAATATCTATACTTATAAAATCGTATTGTCCTTACTGACTGACTGATTCATCAACGCAGAGCCTAAACTATTAAAGCTAAAATCGTGGAATTTGTAGAGCAGTTTCCCTTTTATAACGTAACCTCCCACTACGAAAGGATATTTGGATTTTCCTTTCCTAAAGAGGTAAAAAGGGAGTGTGATGTTTGTATGAAAGTCCGTAAATCGACACTTGTATCGCAGCGTTTTTAGATTTTTCACCCCTAAGGGGGTTAAATAAGGGATGGAAGGTTGTTTAGAAATTCCATCAGTTTTGATAATTTATGAATATGAGATGTGGTACGAGCTGACTTACGATTTACGAAACAAAACCGAAGTTTGCGCAAAGTATATTCCGAAATAGAAGCATTTATTTATACCTAAGTACATAAAATAGTTATTTGTTCAACAAGAGAGCAAAATTTAATTTTAATTCAAGTGCTTAAATTGAATCCCGAGGAAGCGAAGGAGGTTAAAATTGAATCTCGAGAATTGAAAGCGAGTGATTCAAAATAGACTTTCTGAGCACTGCGAGGGATTCAAAAGCAAGAATTATAAAAAAATTTGCTCTCGCGTGATTCATGTTTGATGAAATATAAAGCAGTTATTTGCCAATGAATAAAATATTAATTTAAAGTGCAGAAAAATACATTCCGTAATAAATGGTAATAATGTTAATTTCACATAAGTTTATCCAAGTTCTAGTAATAATGACAAATAATTGCTGGATTTATAAGGATAAAATATCCAGAACAGAGTCTGAATAATTACCACAAAATACGTTTTATGTCTATTTTTATTATTTACTAGCTGTGCCCGCGACTTCGTACGCCCGGTGGTTTGTATGGAAAACACGCAGTGTCGAATATACTGAAAACGCTTCTCCACGCGTAGGAGCCGGATCTGCTAG
This sequence comes from Scrobipalpa atriplicella, assembly GCA_029255725.1. Taxonomy (NCBI): domain Eukaryota; kingdom Metazoa; phylum Arthropoda; class Insecta; order Lepidoptera; family Gelechiidae; genus Scrobipalpa; species Scrobipalpa atriplicella. Next base: position 35,381 of record JARACY010002795.1, read on the forward strand.
CCCGCGCGCGGAAGCGTGTTGCTCATTGTCTGATCTTTGTCTTTGTACTAAGTACTATTATATATTCTGTGCTTTGTATGAAAAACACGCTTCCGCGCGCGGGCTAGCAGATCCGGCTCCTACGCGCGGAGAAGCGTTTTCAGTATGTTCGACACTGCGTGTTTTCCATACAAACTGAGGTACTCACTCAATATTAGAATCTATTCGTAACAATACAATTCATTTTCTGCCCATATCCTAAGTCAGGTAGCGTGATTATTTCTATCCTACGTTTGACTCCCGATAAGTAAAAAAAACACTCAGTTGAATAAAAAAGACCCTTGAAAATCGGTTAAAAACAATCGAAATTCAATTTCCTGCCTACCCCCTAAGTCAGGTGGCGTGATTATTTGCATTGTCATTTTGAGTCTAGGTAAAGTTTAGTCGAATAAAAAAAGTTCCATCAAAATCGGTCGAAAAAACAATCAAATTCAATTTTCTGTCTACCCCCTAAGTCAGGTGGCGTGATTATTTGTATTTTTACTTTCATTCGTTAGGTAACGCTCAGTCGAATTAAAAAAGTTTCATCAAAAAATAAACAAAATACAACTTGCTGCCTACCCTCTAAGTCAGATGGCGTGATTATTTATATCCTAAGTTTGAACCTAGGTAACACATAGTCAAATAAAAAAAGTCCCATCAAAATCGGTCCAGTGGTTTTGGCGTGATGTGGTAACATACAGAGATGTATAGATAGTACTGTACCACGTACTGTACTGAATTACGAGTCCTAAAACGCGGTATCGAAGTTTTTTTGGCGATCTGCATATATATACAAGTTCCTCCCATGATCGACAGATTGGAACTCGGTACGGTGGTCCTACCACAGAGATTTATTATATGTATAGATATAGATATAGATAGAATATAGAAATATAGATAGATTGTATTGTATTGTATAGGGTAAAACGCCCGGTTTGCCGGCCCCCTCTAGCTATCGGCCTGCCTAACTGCCTGCCGTTTTTAAGGCAAAGTTAATGAACCTAATTTGATAAAATTTGGTAATAATGTTGTTTTTAATATAATACACATACAAAAATGGACAATAGATACTTATAGTAATAAGGGGGGTACTACAGCCGCAACATGATTGTAGCTGCATTATGAACAGGTTGTTAATACGAGCACAGAATATATAATAGTACTAGGGTCTTTTTTCAATATGCAATATAGTGGTCGAAAACTAACTCCATCAACGGCCGACAACTATGTGAGGGGGCCGAAAACAGGCGGAATCGTTACTTTCGGATATTTATTTTTTATACTACACCTATTCAGAAAGTATAATAGTACTTACTTGAAAAAAGGGAAGAAAATACGTAAATCCAAGCGAACGAATATGCGGGCGGCAAAAATATATGGGATTTACTTTCTCCCCTCCTCTATTTTTTTAAAATTCATAATTCAAAACTAGAATCAGGCGGATGCCAAAAAACAAAAAGTTTGTATCTCGAAGCCCACAAAATGATACTTACATTTTTTTGGCAGTGTGTGCTTTGTTTCATTTGCCTCTTTTATATTTTTAAGTAAAAAAATATGGCAAAATCAACATGTCCGCGCGAATTCTTTTTCGTTCTTTGATTTATTTGACTTATTTAATGTAAAATAAGTGTTTAGTGTTTTCGATGTAATGTGTAACTGTATTTATATGTGTTTTTTTGTTTGTGTTCTGTTCGAATGGATGATGACACGTCAAATGTTCTTAAGATATCTTCTCATGTAAGTGATATCATTCTTTATCTTACAAGGATTTTTAATTATATTTTCCTCATAGGTGTAGTATAAAGCACTATGTATCACTCGGAAGAAAATGCGATTCCCAACTCGTGTGTATTGAGGCCCTCAGCGCACACCCTCGTGGGAATCGGTCATGTTCTCCCCTCGATAAACAATGTACTATTTATTAAATACAGTTACACATTACATCGAAAAACACTAAACACTTATTTTACATTAAATAAGTCAAATAAATCAAAGAACGAAAAAGAATTCGCGCGGACATGTTGATTTTTGCCATATTTTTTACTTAAAAATATAAAAGAGGCAAATGAAACAAAGCACACACTGCCAAAAAAATGTAAGTATCATTTTGTGGGCTTCGAGATACAAACTTTTTGTTTTTTGGCATCCGCCTGATTCTAGTTTTGAATTATGAATTTTAAAAAAATAGAGGAGGGGAGAAAGTAAATCCCATATATTTTTGCCGCCCGCATATTCGTTCGCTTGGATTTACGTATTTTCTTCCCTTTTTTCAAGTAAGTACTATTATACTTTCTGAATAGGTGTAGTATAAAAAAATAAATATCCGAAAGTAACGATTCCGCCTGTTTTCGGCCCCCTCACATAGTTGTCGGCCGTTGATGGAGTTAGTTTTCGACCACTATATTGCATATTGAAAAAAGGACCCTAGTACTATTATATATTCTGTGCTCGTATTAACAACCTGTTCATAATGCAGCTACAATCATGTTGCGGCTGTAGTACCCCCCTTATTACTATAAGTATCTATTGTCCATTTTTGTATGTGTATTATATTAAAAACAACATTATTACCAAATTTTATCAAATTAGGTTCATTAACTTTGCCTTAAAAACGGCAGGCAGTTAGGCAGGCCGATAGCTAGAGGGGGCCGGCAAACCGGGCGTTTTACCCTATACAATACAATACAATCTATCTATATTTCTATATTCTATCTATATCTATATCTATACATATAATAAATCTCTGTGGTAGGACCACCGTACCGAGTTCCAATCTGTCGATCATGGGAGGAACTTGTATATATATGCAGATCGCCAAAAAAAACTTCGATACCGCGTTTTTAGGACTCGTAATTCAGTACAGTACGTGGTACAGTACTATCTATACATCTCTGTATGTTACCACATCACGCCAAAACCACTGGACCGATTTTGATGGGACTTTTTTTATTTGACTATGTGTTACCTAGGTTCAAACTTAGGATATAAATAATCACGCCATCTGACTTAGAGGGTAGGCAGCAAGTTGTATTTTGTTTATTTTTTGATGAAACTTTTTTAATTCGACTGAGCGTTACCTAACGAATGAAAGTAAAAATACAAATAATCACGCCACCTGACTTAGGGGGTAGACAGAAAATTGAATTTGATTGTTTTTTCGACCGATTTTGATGGAACTTTTTTTTATTCTGACTAAACTTTACCTAGACTCAAAATGACAATGCAAATAATCACGCCACCTGACTTAGGGGGTAGGCAGGAAATTGAATTTCGATTGTTTTTTAACCGATTTTCAAGGGTCTTTTTTATTCAACTGAGTGTTTTTTTACTTATCGGGAGTCAAACGTAGGATAGAAATAATCACGCTACCTGACTTAGGATATGGGCAGAAAATTGAATTGTATTGTTACGAATAGATTCTAATATTGAGTGAGTACCTCAGTTTGTATGGAAAACACGCAGTGTCGAACATACTGAAAACGCTTCTCCGCGCGTAGGAGCCGGATCTGCTAGCCCGCGCGCGGAAGCGTGTTTTTCATACAAAGCACAGAATATATAATAGTACTAGTACAAAGACAAAGATCAGACAATGAGCAACACGCTTCCGCGCGCGGGCTAGCAGATCCGGCTCCTACGCGTGGAGAAGCGTTTTCAGTATATTCGACACTGCGTGTTTTCCATACAAACCAACGGGCGTACGAAGTCGCTGGGCTCAGCTAGTAAATGT
>JARACY010002796.1:0-39126 GCA_029255725.1 Scrobipalpa atriplicella
TTGAATTAATTGAACTGGGAATGCGTTTTTTAATTTCCATAGCAAGTAGCAAGCTGAATTTTATTATTACAGTAACATAATACGCAAACGACTGGGAGCGATAGAAAAACATAGAATGTGCCAGCTGCATCTCCTCCCAAGCATGCTGTAAAAACCAGCATTATCATAAACATGTAAACAAAAATGTCTCACTTCTTCGTAAAGGTTTCGAATTTATCAATTCGAATGTCTGACTGACTGTACCACATAAGATGGTGGCTCTATAATTATTTAATCTATTCCCCATCTGATCACCTGAATGTGACTTTTTTCATTCTTTTTTACCGTTTGCTTAGACAATCACACATCTTCAGTGAATGTACACTGTATTGACGATAATTGTAGTCATTCAAATAATTGCTGGTTTTCATTCGGTTTTCTTTTTCCATTAAAATTGCTCACATGACAGCATTGTTTGGGTTTGTCTCTCAATTATTATTGATGTGTTATTGTCAACTGTCAATATACGAATGTCATTCATTGTGTTTATTATTAATTGCTACTGTGTGTTCAGCCTTCGAGTTGCGATCTGGAGGTTGTGGCAGGGGGCCGACAAAATCAATGGCTACTTATTTGACTCTATGGGACTTTTCAATGAAATTTGAAAATGGATGCCAACTTGTTTTGCAGCTTATAAATTGCTTTTCCTTTGAAAATTGAAAGAAATTCAAATTTTGAAACATCTGTGTTTGTGACCAAATTTTAGTCTGCTGTTTCAAAATCTGAGCCTCTGCCAAGTTGCAAAGAAAAATCAATTTACTTGGTCTTGCTTGTCAAATTGAATTGAAAAAGGCCATCATGGTTCAAAGAACTGTTTATTTGGACCTAGCTTTCTTCACAGTGGTTATAAATACCTTAGGTTTAGGGAGTTTTCCCAAGGAGTTTTCCCATGAGTGAGAATAATATTTCCTGCGGTAAATTCTACTTTTGAAAATATAGAGTCCGTAAAAGTTTTAAAGTACAAAATAGACAGCTTAATCTTAATATAGTGCTTATAGTTGTATCAATAACATTCTTAAGAGAAAGATTTCTATTTTTATTTGCAAAGAACAGTCTCGAAAACTATTTGCTGGATTTAAGACTAGGTTATTTTTTTTATGTAGGTTTGTCTATTTTTAGGTAGAGCAACATTCACAAATTACTTAACTTGAATTATTAAACCATACTTATCTAATAAAAAAGTAAGTTATGGAATCCAGATTCAAAAAACTAATAATACGAAAATAGTCATCATGAAACTGATTTAATAATATTTATTCTTCTCCAAAGTATGTAGATAATCACAATATTATATCCTCTGCATACAAAACCAGATATCTGAAAATCATATCCATCCATTCAAACTATAAATTACGTGTGTCATTACTGTGCTCCATCTCTTTCTCGCAGTTCAATAATAAACAAAGACAAAAAGCTTTCTCCAATCCTTTCGATCAAACCGGCCACTTTCGCTCGACCCCTGAACTTTTCACATCTCTTCAGGTTTCTTCAGCTGGTTTATAAAGTCAGGGGTCAGGTTTAAGTGGTGAAGAAGCTGGTCGTCTCGTTCTACCGAGGCACGTATGTGATGAAATGAGCGTTTGGTAAGGACGCCCTTTTTGCGCATAGTCTGCACGGCTAGGCGGCATATTTGCGCGGCACAGGGGGAGTAGTGGAGAAATGTTACTGCAAAAATTATAGTTTTAGATAAAACAAAATTGCTTTAGGATCAATTCAAACCAGGAAGCGTTGCGAGAGTCGCTGTACTAAGGCTCGTATTTATAAAGCGATCTCAAGATTGAGAGCAATATTAAGTATGGATTTGACAGGTCGTTTTGTACTGAAATGACATTTCTGATACGAACTCAAACTAGCTGTCACTCTTGAGTGCTGTTTATAAATACGGGCCTAAGAAGTGACAGGCTGCACCACGCGGCGCGAAGAATTTTTGAGATCTGTCAATGTTTTTTATTTATTTTGAAGCCTAGGCTAGGTTAGATCTTAATGTTTTCAAAACAAATCCACTCGCATGAAATTCTAATTTTTTTTTTTTTGAAGTCAATTTTTTTTACAAAATGGCCTCAAGACTACTATTTTTACATCGAAACAAACAGGTGTTTCAATTTCAACTGCGAAAGAAGAGAAAGTTAAAAATTACTTCCACGCTAGCTTACTTGTTAGAAGTATTTAAGCTGAATTGTCGTCATTCTTTGCGTATTACATACATACATACATAAAATTACGCCTTTATCCCTAATGGGGTAGGCAGAGCTTAAACAACCCATAGGTCATTTCGTCACGTCTGACAAGTTTTTAGGATTATTTTAGATGATTATGCATATTACTAAGGTGATGGGTTGTCAGCCCATCGCCTAATTTACAATAATACTGAAACCCTTAAATCCCTTAGCTGGTTTTTACAGCATGCTTGGGAGGAGATGCAGCTGGCACATTCTATGTTTTTCTATCGCTCCCAGTCGTTTGCGTATTATGTTACTGTAATAATAAAATTCAGCTTGCTACTTGCTATGGAAATTAAAAACGCATTCCCAGTTCAATTAATTCAAAGAAAAATTAAAATTATTTTCAAAAAGCAATTATGGTTTTAAAATTACTTCGGCAATTTTGTTTCGAATTTATTAGCAACACTAACCTCTCTACATATTTCCCTGTTCCGCGCAGATGACGGCCGGCATTGCGCGGTAAGTTTTTGCCGGCCATCCGAACTGGACGTTCCGAGTTCAAATTCGAAAATTGGACCCGAAGACATTCGATATTTGAAATTTTAAATCAAATAAAATTCCAGCCAGGAGCACGAGAAACATTCCGTTCGGAAATGTTTCATTATAATTTTTTTTTTTCGGTCATCAACAAAAAATGTGTCGTTAAAGAAAGCTAAGTAGGTATATATACCGATATATCGGGTCGGCTTATGTTTAATGTTGAATATCTGGTTGGATGGTTGGATACATTATAAATTTTGCATCCACAAAACCTCCTCTTCTCAACTCACTGAATTTTTTTCATTTTTCCAAGCAAGTTTACCGATAAGTAATAACTCGTAACATTACGTTTACTGACAGTTACTCAATTAACTAATAATAATGGATCATTTTTCTGTTACTTTTCACAGTATACTCAGTTTCCTTACCCAATAATCCTTAGGATCCGAAAACTTCCTCTGAAATAAATTTTCATGATGCCAAAAATAATCAATAATCGAATTATCAATTCGATTATAACTTATAAAGTTGTTGATTGCTGGTGATGAGCTTTTCCGTACGGTGTCCTACCGAGTGGGGGTTATTTATTGTTACACGAAAATATGTCTCATCAGAGTCATCAGGCTGTTAGGCGGTTTAAAAAGTCTGTCCGGGTTCACCGAGTCTGACAACCCGCACCAAATGACGCTTTTGATAGCAAAAATGCGGATCACTGTGGTATTAATCTTTTTCAAGAGCGATAAGTACCTATTTTCTCCTTTTGAGTTATGTTACTCTAGCAGAATCTGAAGACCGGGCAAAGTGGAGTAGAAAAAGTCGGAAAGCAGACGAAGAAGGAGTCATGGCATATACAAACCCTGGAATCGACCCACGAGCCCACGACATGATTACTGTAACAACGACTGCAAATACAACGCGACGGGACTGGCCGACGCGACGGCTGAACGTGCCCTCCGAAGCACGGTATCAATTCAAGTAAGTAGTCTTAAGACAAACAGGTAATCCACCTTTTACTGATTCTATAAAACTGAAAACAATACTTATCATTCATTGTACATTTTACTATATTGGAAATCGAAAAAATGACTTCGATCTAAGATCAAAGCTTTGGACCACGAGTCAACGGAGGGATCTAACCATTATAATAAATTTTTATACGATTTGTCGTGCATTTTGTTTAAATAAGTATAGTAGTAAAAAGGCTCTACATAATAGGTAATATAATGCAATAGAAAAACTTAAAAAATGCTCATTACAAACGCCTGCCTGCACACAATATTTTAATACTTACATCGCACATTTTCAGTTGAAACAAATGAACCCTATAGATTCACAATAGTGAACTTCAATGAATACCTAACCTACCGCAAGCGAAACAAATCGAACCAGCACGCACTGTTTCATAGTTCATCCTTAAAAAAAATAAAGACAATGCACTCGCAGCAAAAACTGTCAGGATCATATAGAAATACGAGATATACCAAACACTACACGACCGAGCGGCGGCCTGCGTTTATGCTAACTTAGGCCACTCCCACTTGACCACGCCCACAAGACGATTTTCCCTCTCTATTTGTCTTGAAGAAGGCTGTAGCGCCGTCTCGCGCGAATGCATAACGCCTACGCATTTTCAGCCCCGAGTTTTTAGTTGTCGCAAGGCATCGTACGGCGCCGCCGCCTCTATGCGCGGCAAAACTGGTCGCAAAAAAAACGGCCAAGCAGTTTTTTCCGCATTTTTCCGGTTTTTTTGACATGTGCACTATCGGTGGCAATCGGGTGTTTTTTTCGTCTAACATTGATGAGATAACGTTATCAGTTATGCCGGTAGAGTGTGACGAAGGTATTTGCATCTCGCTCGCTCTTTAGTTTTTGACTGGTGTTATAGTGATGTGTGTGTGTGGTGTGTTTTTATGTGAAGGCACTGTATCGATTGATTGGACTCTTACTATTAGGTATCTATCTTTTTATTATTCTTTGACCCTTTAATTTATATACCTACATAGCTGTGTACATAGAGTAAGGTAAATACAGAAGTGTTACCTTGAAATGTCATGTGGGTAATTAACATGCAATCTCTGTTGTTTTCTGATGAATAGGTTTCTTAAGCAAATGAAACAAATGGAAGTAGTTTCATGTGATTTTGCAGAAATAATGGCCAACCATTATTTTCGATTCAACTTATAAAAAATACAAAATTTTTAGGGTAGCCAACCAACTTTAGGGCCGTATTGATAAACAGCTCTTAAAACTGACAGCGAGTTTGAGTTCGTATCGAAAATGCCAATAAAATCCATACTCAATATTGCTCTCAATCTTGAGATTGCTTCATAAATATCAGCTATATCAATAAAAAACAGCAACACGAAATACCTATCACACATTTTATACGGAAGAAAATAAATTATTTAAAATTAAAACAAACAAAATAGCATTCGCGAATCTCTTGAACCTCGTTTTCCCTCCAAATAATTTTGTATAATTTGGAGGGAAAACGAGGGAAAACGACGTATAATAAATATCAAGTATTTTATTATCAAGTCTTGATGTTTATACCAATTGTTTTTGTCATAAATAATTAAATGTTAATATAAAAGCGGTTATTAAATCATAAGTATTTTAAAACTTAATCTTCTACAAACTAAAAAAAATTAAAAAAAATCTGCGATGAAAAAAAAAAACCAGATTATGGCATAAATAATTTTAAAGATAGTCTAGTCTTAAATTAATGCAGTAAAGTAGATAATTGTAGTCAATGAAACAGAGGGTTTGAACTTGTATTGCAATATAAGTAACCATGTCAGAGTCCTATTAGTTGTGCTATTAGGCGGTTAGAAAAACTCAGACACCAGGGTTCATCGGGTCAATTGACTCGAAACCCACATGACAAGAAGAAGTAAACTATTGGCTTACAACTCAATGTTTTTCAAATGTATTAAACTTGGCGAAAATGATTTCAAATCTGCCATTGACTCTACACCCTATCACTTTGTATAATTTCTGATGAATCTGAGGCCCGTATTTATAATCAGCTCTCAATAGTGACAGCAAGTTTGAGTTCGTATTAGAAATGTCATTTCAGTACAAAACGACCTGTCAAATCCATACTTAATATTGCTCTTACTCTTGAGATCGCTTTATGGGAAATACCCGAGCCTGAGTATTTCTAACTGACTTTACGGCCAGTATTTGTGAGAAAAACAGCTTACAGGTACTTTTCAATGCACGGAGTCTCCTTTTAATTATTACCTGCCTTACGTAGGTAAAAAATAAAACAAATAACAGTAGAATTTTAATTCAATTAGATTTATTTTATTACTCATAGGAATCGTTAAAGTTAAATACTTTTAACCGGTTAGTTAGCCAATTTACCAGTTAAAGCTAACTAATGGTTAACAATAACCATTCACGGATAATTTAACAATTGAAAGAGTCTTTTGTCCTATTATTTTATAAAATAAAAAACGTAATAAAAAGTGTCTCAATTTGAACATAATTTTATTTTCTTGGACAGTAAGGTTATTTGATATTTTTTTAAAAGGTATGTGGATCCTGAAGATAATTTGAATTTTTGACTGTATGTCAAATCATATTTTATTCTCCGCAAATACTGGACAGATGGGATAGACGGGAGACTGATGAGAATCCGCACTATATATTTTTTTAATCATGATAGTATTTATTAAAAACCACATTTAACACCGAAAGTAGCTGTGTTGGCTACTCTACAACAAACATCATTCGCAAATCTTGTGAGTTTTTATATAACTTAAGTTATCTAACTAAAATACTTGTCAAATAAAAGTAGGTATTCAAACTTTTAGAACTAAGTACTTATTGGATGCTTTTTATCAGAGGTTAAAACTTTTATTTTTATCTGAGTCAAGAAATTTCAAAATAAACGATAGGTACCTTAATAAAATCAACTTCTGCCATGACTCCACATATTTCTTATTTTTAGGATGGGATATTTCAATCCGATTAATGTTTTAAAATTTTACTATCAACAGCATCTAAGTATAATTTACAGATTTTTTCCAAAACCTTAATAACCATCGACACTTAAACATGTAAAACAGTAATCACTCTAATTCTTGATATTAAAATCTTCCAACGCCTAACAATGAGTTTAATCGCTGGTTAATTTTAACTTTTGTTTGAGCGTTATAATAGGCGACGGCTCGTTCCTAATTTGAATAAATGACTGATTCGTTTTTAAACGACTGACAGCTTGAGGTCTGCGCTGTAGTATTGTGATTTTCTATCTTTATTAAAATCAAAGTATCTTGCAATTTCTATTTATTGCATTTATGATAGTTAAAGACTTGGGTAAATATTAGATTTGTAAGTTTTGGAACGCTTTAAAATATTATGTACCTAATTTTACACTAAAGTTTCAAAAACAACTTAGTCAAATTTAAAAAAAATGTTTATGGTCTGTTGATGTATGAGAAGAATAATACCAAAATTTAAAAAGCAAAACCAAAACTTTGCAATTTTCTGTAACTTAATTTTACGTCAAAAGCTCGATTTAAATGTCAAACTGAGAAGGATTTAAAATTTGCCTTTGGAACTCTAGAACCATGATCAATGATCATTTAATTTATTTACATCTCACGTATACATTATTAAGCTATCTCAACTGGTTTCAGAACAAAATCCAAACATTGCAACATGTAATCTAAATATTCATAGATCTTACCATAAATGTCTAAATCCGACATTCAATAAATAATTCACATAGTATCAGTACAACCAGTTTCCTACTGGTAGGTATTTAATTAATAGCCTATGCATGTTACTGCTCTGTGGCTAAATTAAGAAAATGTACAGGGTGGTTCGTATAAAATGATATTTTTGTATTTTATTTTATACTACACTACAATTTCACCCACATCCTAATTATAATTAGTTTTCTCCTGGAAATCTCCCGCAGTAAAAAGTAGCGTTTGTTACAGAAGTCAGTAAAAAAGCTACCTTAAGAAGGTAGCTCTCGAATGGTGAAAGAATTTTTGAAATCGGTCCTGCAGTTTGTGAGTTAAGGCGTTACAAAAAATATTAAAAACAACATAGAATATTTTTCTCTTGACTCGTAATATAAGTCTTAAAGGGACTGATAATTTCCATGCACTGACGGAAATAGTTTCAAAAGAAATATTAATATAAGGTCTTTCAATAAGGGTTAAGGGTAGATATTGAAATGAAATAAAAAAGAAAGCCCCGAAAATTCATGCCACTATAAAAACCCGGAGCGGATTTTGAAACAAGGTGTTAGACAAACAAATTGGCATGATGACGTAAACTTTTTTTAAAATCTGACGAATGTGTCAAATTTCTAGAGCCCGTATTTATAATCAGCTCTCAAGAGTGACTGCGAGCTTGAGTTCGTATCAGAAATGTCATTTCAGTACGAAACGGTCTGTCAAATCCATACTTAATATTGCTCTAAATCTTGAGATTGCTTTATAAATACGAGCCTAAGACTATTCTGTTATTAATTTTTGTTTTAAGAATAGGCATGTATTTTTACCAGAGATGCATTTTTTTATAACACCTTGTATACAATAGCCATACTTACTTAAAGAATTCTTGCAGTTTTCCTACAGAACCAAGTATTAAGTATCATGATAAGGCGAATATTTATTACCTACTTTCTACTCATAATTATGACTTTATGTCGCATTGTTGGTGTTGTTTTATGGGATCTTTTGCGCTAAAGAATAGGCAACACATCAACAGACAAGCAGATTACATTTTTGCGACGTCTGAAATTTTTTAATTATTTTTCAGATAAGTAGGATTGTGTTTCGTATATTGTGACAGGTTTTCAGACCATTGTAACAATTGCAATGAAATAGAATGGAAAACTTAGGAATACACAAAATATCATGTAACTAAGGCCCGTATTTATATTCAGCTCTCAAGAGTGACATCAAGTTTTAATCCGTATCAGAAATGTCATTACAGTACAAAATGATCTGTCAAATCCATACTTAATATTGCTCTTAATCTTGAGATCGCTTTATAAATACGAGCCTAAGACAACACTTCTACATTCGATTGATAGTTAAAAACGTACCCATCCATCATTTTTACTATCATTCATTTCATCGTTGACCTAGCGATGTTCCTACGTCAGGGTTGACTTACACTATAGAAGCTATTCGAGAAATTTACTAAACCAGAAATGTACCTACTTACTTATTAGTAACTGCAGTATTAGTAAGAAAGTTGGTAGAAACTACCTATAAATGATTAACCAGGGGTCAGTCTACATATCCAGACTTGATTTGACGACCATACTACCTAATAAAATAGGGATGTTGACTGGGTGGCTAAAAAAATTCAAAACGTTTATACTTATAACTGATGGCTAAAATAACTGTGGGTCTCATTCATCATTTGAAAAAAAAGCACATTTAAATTTAATAATCGAGTTAAAAATATAGAAGTTATTGATTTGAGTAGTCAATATTTACAAGCCAATGACGTCACAAGCCAGTATTTTCATACAAAAAAGCGTTTTTGACATTTTATAAAAAGTTGCTGATTTGACTAGTAGTCAAATAGCGTATTGTAGCTTATAAGTATTAAAGGTATGGCGTGTCTTCTGATGCACGAAAATACCATTTTGTTACACGCAAAAATAGTAGCCATAACCTTATTTTAAACGCCGCAAAACCCGATCGATGGGTGCATGTCGATCAATCATTAAACTCGCCAAACAAAAAAAAGTCTCGTCTGTCAACTGAACGGAACTGTATTTACATAGCAATTATAGACAGCGCAACATTGGCATTGGCAATCGTTGAAATAAGTTTTTAGGGTTCCGTATGTCTAACAACAAATGTCTAGTAGAAACACGATTCTGACATTTAATTTTTTTGCGGCATCACACACTAGGCATCTCAAATACCTATGAAAAGAAATCATTTTTTTTTTTTATCAAAAGAAAAGAACTTTCTTAAATTAGAATTAGCTAAAAAAACATCATCTTCTTAGCCTTTTTCCCGTATTTCACGGGGTCGGCTACCTAATTAGGGGATTGAACGAGGGCACTGGTTTTTACACAGAGCGACTGCCATCTGCATGACCTCCGCAACCCAGAAGAGAAACCAGACCCAATCCTAGATTAGGTTACACACAACCTTTGAATTTCTTCGTAGGTGTGTGCAGGTTTCCTCACGATGTTTTCCTTCACCGTTAAAGCGCCGAATAAACGTACATATGAAATTTGAAAACCGAAAACACATTGATGGGATTCCTGCTGAACAGGAGGCCGCGACCCTATCCACTACACCATCCGGGCTACTAGAATTAGCAAAAAATAAACAAACAAAATAGATAAAAAAAAAAACTGATTTGTTGCTTACCTAAATTAAGAATTTTTACGCGATATCAACTCGATCAGATTTTGTAATTTTACAAACAAGTTGAGATTCATTAATAAATCTTGTCTATTTTATGGCTTGTACAGGAAATTAACTGCATGAAATTTGTTCCATGCTAGGCCGTCAGAGAGTTAAAAATGTACTAATTTTCAGATAAGCTTAGAAATGTGTTTCGAATCGACAAAATATGAATTCTACAGAACTCTACCTCACGCACGTTCCAACTTAACTTGGCCATTTTTTCACAGATTACGTAAAACTACGCAATGCTGTAACATTTACCCTACCCTAACCTAGCCCTATTTTTTTTTAACCCTAATTAAGAAAAAAGAAGTAAAAGAAATTAAGAAAAGTTTGAGAAAAGCTAAATGTTGAGAATTTAAAGGTCAATTTTAGTAAATGTAAAGATGAATTTAAGATACGAAAACTTTAATTAAAATTCTTCAGTTGCAAGTAAATCACTTCAAAGAAATAATTTTTTACTACACTTAAACGCGACATTAATCGTAGATAGAGCACGGATCCATCAGACACGATTCCCAGAAGGCTGGACATGGACAAGGCTGAAGACACTGTAAATAGAGGAAAAGAAAAAACATAAAGTAACAGAATTGGTTTCAGTTTAATGAGGTTAGTATTTGGCCAAATGAACGTCTAGTGGTATAATAGGACCTAAAGTTGTGAACCGCTGTTGTAACCCCTGAACTTTAATGACTCGAATGGTATAACCTACTTTGCCTAATGATAGTTAAATAGAATAGAAAATACTTAATTTACGAAAGTGATGATGAAGATGAATAAAATAAAAATAATCCGAATATTTAGCAAATGTTCAACAATAAAGATTTAAGAGGGTGAGGAAGACTAATAATCTTAGCATTCAAATATATTGTAAGAAATTTGCTGTTTCAAACTAGATAAAACTACAACAGCATTTTTGTGTTTTTGGTAAAGCCGGGGCACCGCCCTTTCCCGCCACCGTGCAGTGCTCCTCGTCAGCCAGACTCTGGACAGAGCTCCTCCAATATATTTAATCCTGATATGAGGGGAAGTATCTTTAATTCAAGTCAAAATGCAATATTTTTGTCAGTCAGTCTAGTCATACTTTACTAAGTATACAAAAGGACAAGAGGGTATATCCATCAAATCTAGGTTTGTTCCTGAACCTAGTGTATGGTTAGGTATTCCAAATGAAAACCTTTACAACAATGCATATACTTAATTTGAGAATAATGTATTTCATTTTTGTATTTAATGATATGGTAACTTTAGTTTTACTGTGATTTTAATATCAGGATTTCTTTTGAATTTACATTTACTGAGTTTAATGGAACAAATGAATTCACGACTTCTAGATTTACTTGTTTACTAGAATTGTGATTTTATGAAAATATATATTTGAAAACAAAAAACATTAATCTTCCATTACAAAGTTAGAAAGAATCTATATCAAAATAAAAGAAAATGAAAATATGAAGAGAATTTACTGCAAGCAAAACATATTTGAAACTTTCGCAGAATTTACTTTAAGTTAAAGGTAAATATTTATTTTCAACCTTCTACTAAAAAGTAACATCAATTTTGTATTTTAAAATTGTCAAACCTAGTTTCTTTGAACTAAGTAATAAGAAATGGTGAATCGAACTGTACTTGAATAGTTTCCCATTCTTTATTTAGAGAAAACTATTAAGGCTTTGTCTTAGCTTGGCCTAGTAAGCTCAAATCCAACATCACCTTCATAAAGTAACTTCTTTATTTATTACTTTTAAACATTGCAAACTTTCTATGCAACTCCGTATAAAATGTAAAAGGCTGATAATAAACATTTGGTTAAATTGTATCAAAACAATAAGAAACTTTATACGAATAAAAGTTACGGAAATGTTACTCTCTAAATGCTTAAAATTTCCACTGCTTGGCATTTTAGTATGGCCTTGAATCTAAATATGACATTCATTCTAATTCCATTAAAAATGTTAGTTAGATAACTGTTACTCAAATGTCATTAGTAAAATATCTAATGAGAAAATATTCATAAAATGGAATTAAATATTTCCTGAATAAGGTATAAAAAAATGTATCAAAAGATTATTAAACTTTGCATTTCTGAATTTTGAATAATATTTAGTTGTAGCCGAAATATGTAGATGAAAATTAAATACTGAATAAAAGTAGATATTACCTTTTCAAAACTGTAATTGTCACCCTTCTGGTTGGAACATCCACGTCTCGGAATCAAACCGGAACTGCAGTACCTAAATAATCTAAAATAATAATATCCGTTCCTATCAGTAGTAGTATCCTTTCAAGATTCTCGAAGGTCCGCCAAATTCCCGGAATGTCCACCTAATATTATTGAAGCTTCGAATTCCCGGTAGGTACACCTAATATTCTTGAAGATCCATCGCATGCCCGGAATGTCCACCTATATTGAGGATCCGTCGAATTCCCGGTAGGTACACCTAATTCTGATATCAATATCCTAAACAATCTGGCTACACTACTAACAAATTAACAATAATCTAAAACCACGCCTCAAATATCTGCAGGGTAAATCTAAGAACAATGTATCAACAAATTCGAACTATTTTTGAAACTATTTCTTACTAATAAAAATTGTACGATTTAAAATGGATGGGTGACCGCTGATGGATGGGTGACCGCTTCTCACGTCTGACTCGAACTAGCTTAAAAGTAGTACAAAAGTTCCGCAACAAGACTAATAATTTCTGGATATCGACATGTCGTGCTACTACACCACCGAATTTGCTATGGAGGAATAAGTACGACTACATTTCTTACAAATTTACGAACTTTTATTTTACTTACCAGATTGAATGTAGGTCAACTTTTCGCTCGAATTTACACTAACCTATTGAAATAACGTCATACCAAAACGTACCCTCCGACACACAAAATCCTGAAACAATCCTACTCTGCAAAATAATCAACAATTATATCGCAGTCCCGTGACCTAACGAGAAACTATCCCTCAGAAGAAAGTGTAAATAATTTAAACGAAATCGAACTTACGATCTAGCTCACGCACTATGAGTACCGAAGGCTGCAACCAAATGCACCTACGAGGCAAAGCGCACAACGTACTACCTACCGCTCCGTACCCGCACGTCGTGGTTATAACTACCTACCGTTCCGTACTTTTATTTTCGTTCAAGCAAAATATAAATTCTTAAAAATAGGTACACTTAAATCACAGCTTCACACATATTCAATAAAATAAAACGTATGGAAAATTCCTGAAAATGTACACATAAAATTTTCGTAGGTAGAACTCGCAATCCGAAGTAAAAATGTAGAAGTACTCGGAGATAAGCAAAAACACATGACAATATGTAGAACCAGAATATCACAGATCTTAAACAACATACTACTAGATTCAAACTTGTGAAAAATGTGAATTTCATTTACGTAGTTACAATGACTAGGAAACAAATATGGCAGACACGGCTTAGTACCGACACTCATACTCATACGCTTTTTCTTACGTTACGCGATTACAAAACTTTATATTGCACTGTTATATTCTGTATCTACGAAATATAAGGAAAGATCTGACCAGATAAATAGCTGCAGACACCATGGCACCACTAGCACCCGTCGCCTTCCCTGGAACTAAGAACCTCTTCAAAGTTGCGACCGTCGCTCCCGGCGCCTTTCCCAAAAGTGACACAACCGCATGTTTTTCCAAGGAAGCGTCTGTGTAAAACGACAAAATTACGATTACCACGGAATACTTGAAAATCGCTAATGAATCAAAACTTTTATAATTCGTCGAGTAATAACCAATGGTAGCAATTTGTAGTTACAAAAATGATGACTTAACCAATAAAATTTCACACCTGTCACTGTCGCACATAAGAGAACAAAAAGGGACGGCAATTATCTCAGCCAAGATTTTTCCAACACTACCCTCCACGAATCAATAGCATTGGCTCCAGGCTAGCCCTAAAAGTATTCTAATTTGAGAACAGATGGCGCTTTTCCCATTTATTACAAAATTAAGGATTTTACGTAAAATACATGAGAAATTAAGTCGAAAATTATGAAATTGATTATTTTTTACTTCTTACTATTTATTCAAATCAGAAGTTTGATCAAATTCCGCAACAGTTCCGTGAAACTACTTCCATGTTGGACGAGGAGTGAGTGAAAAACATAGAATGTGCCAGCTCCATACTATGAATTTTAGCGTGGCGCTGCATGTCGGAGAAAATATCAAATATATGATATGAACAACCATAGACCTTCCACGTAATACAATGAGGTTTTATCTTAGGGTCATTTTGTATTGCGATTCTATGTATGTACATGGAACAAGAAGTTTTATATTGTATGATCTTGACGGTCTAGTTAGTTCCTTTTTTCGCCACACTCAATACACCATAAACGCGGAGAGGTACTGTAATCCTTTCAGACAGTGATGAATGAACTTGTCAGTCATTTGATTTACATTATTTTTGTTTCGTTTTAATGTTAATGGTATTTGATGATTATTATAATTTGACAAATGATTACACCGTATTTTATGATGATCAATATTTAAATTGAATGGATTAACAAGCAATATTGTTAACAAAATAGCAGGTTTATTTCTGAATGCTATTGGTTCATATTTGAATTATCAAAATACTATTATTCAAGTTTATTTTAATTTATGAACATGATCGTTATTTTTCGAACAATATTCAACTAAGTACTAATCTGAAAGTATGTAAACTTTTGTTTACTTGCAGATTCTCTTCTCGCGGTGGTCATACAACTATCTGACCAATAAGAGCTCAGATGCGATTTCGTCTGAAATGGCGCAAAATTCAAAATGTCTTAAATCGATTTTGATGAATAATAATTTTACGAATAGATAATTTTTATCAAATCAAGCTATTTATAACAAATATTATATTTGTGGAGTGACGATGCGCTTAAACAAGAAGGCGTATCGTTACAATGCGTAGACGCACAAAAACGCGTATTCTAATTCTAATGCGTGCAGTACGCGCAACTATTATACTGTATCACTGGTCTGCATGAAAAACTGATTGATTGGAGCTGTGAGCTATGGCTAGAGTGGACGTTTGAAGCAGTTGAAGGTTGCTCTATCTATATTCATTCAAGATAGTGCAATATTTACTTAATTTTATGCTGAATTCGAATTAAAAAAATTACAACTGCTTCTTCTACCAGAAAGAAACTGGTAGATATTAAAAGATACAGACATATTTATTTCTGAAATCCCTCGGCAAATGTCATACGCGGCGGAAACCTTTTTTAGTAAGCCGTTGACGCTTTGCCTCCTCCATAAGGAATACAGGCGTGATTATCAGTATCTATTAATAGGTACCGTACCTATCATTGGTCTGCATGAAAAACGGATTGATTGGTTTATGACCAGAGCCGCTGGAGTGGACGTTTGGTGATAACGTTTATTCAAGACAAAGTTTTTTTTTGTGTTATTGCCTGGGTAAAATCTCAATTAAAACTAGGTAGACTTAACTTGCTCATTTAGCTTCCTCACAGTTCATTGTTCATTGGTTTCGTAAATATGATGAGCCACTATTAATTAAGGCCCTTATTTATAATCAGCTATCAAGAGTAACAGCGAGTTTGAGTTCGTATCAGAATTGTCATTCCAGTACAAAATTACCTGTCAAATCCACACTTAATATTGCTCTCAAGCTTGAGATCACATTATAAATACGAGCCTAATATTGCTTGTTTTAGGTTTTTTTTCAACGAACCTGTGCTTATTTAAATATTCTAGAAGAGACTACGTAATAGGGCCTAAGGTACCTAGTTAGAATTAAACAAGTAACAAATTGAATTTTCTTAAAAAATAAATAACCGAACATAGGCCATGGCTTACCTACTTACTGTGGTGTAATTTCACTTCATAGAAAAGGAAAATCCACGGTTCAAAAGCTAGCTAATTATAACAGCTGATGACCCATGAAGAATTGCGTTAATAAGTGTACAGGCCGTTGTCTTGGTACACTGAATATTAAAATTTTGAAACACCTGATGGTTGTGGGTAAAACTGGGAGTGCAATGCAGGTTGAATCACCGGATTGTCTGGAAGAAATAAGATTCGGTGCTTCGGAGGGCAAGTAAAGCCGTCGTCTGTCCCGGTTTCTGTCTTTTATATTGCTCGTTACACAAACGATGTCAGAGGCCTATTCGCTGTGTTATTACGCGGTATAAAAACTAACACCATGGTTCATCGGGTCTATCGACTCGTAACCCACACGAAAAGAAAGTAAGAATAGAATTACTCTGCTGGATTCAGCTACAACTTGTAATTTGTTGACCAGGGACATCTTCCAACTATTACACCCAAATCTAACACCCATAGCTCATTACGTCACACCAAAATGCGAGTGGGCGGGGCTTAAGCAGGGCGTGTTTCGAGGGCCTGGCCTAGCGGTCACTGACCCTGACAGCTTACATATAGTTACATATAAATAGACATAGCTATGTCCAGTGTTTAGAGGAATTTGCAATTCTACGATTGTAGTGATAAAGATATGTAACGTATGATAATGTGACGGCTTTCCGGAATTAAACCTTATTATAGTAATAAAAGGCTCGTATTTATAAAGCAATCTCAAGATTGAGAGCAATATTAAGTATGGATCTGACATAACGTTTTGTACTAAAATGACATTTCTGATACGAACTCAAACTCGCTGTCACTCTTGAGAGCAGAATATAAATACGGGCCTAAGACATGTGTTCTCGAGTTCATACGTATATCTATCAATTTTCCTTCTTGTGTGAGTTGAATTACCTGATGAACTCTGATGTTAGAGTTTTCAAACCACCTTAAGGATCTATGAATTATTTTGTGTAACGCCCACAATCAAATAGTGATTTGAGCCCTTTAAAATATAGAGTCATCATTGTTACACAAATAGGTGAATCAGCTTGCATTGTCCTAACCAAACTGGAAATAATCTCAATAATGATTATTGAACCTAAACCAGATAATCACTACCTAGTCAGACTGCAGTCTGTCTAAACTGAAAAGATAAGGATGGGTACCTCTGAAATTATAACATACCATTTTTTTTACAATCATAAAATTGGCCAAAAAAAGAGAAAATTCACCTTGTCTAGATTTTAGACTTTGTCAATATACACCCTGTATATATAAACTTTTTTACTTATGTGTATTTTTAAATAAACGACCACCTTTATATTTTATTTTACTTTAAAATAGTCAATCGTAGGTATAAATTATAATTAATGAGTAAATTATCATGTACGTTTAGTCAGACTAGCCAATTATACGTATACTTATAGTACAAAAATGTCTACACGCCAATCCTTAATCGATTATCGGAAATCGATAATCATATCTCAAACATCTCGATCTCCTGTTATCATCTCTACATTTTCTAGATCTCTTATCTCTGAATACAAATCAAAATGGCGCTGATGTAGGTCTTTATTACTTTCAAGAAACGCAAGAGCACTCGTGATATTAATTAAAATGTCTATAAAATCCGCCATCTTGGGTGCAAAGTATTCATAATATACATTCCTTTGCTTTATATGGTAATCTGCTGGATTGTTTTTCTTGTGAGTCTGTTTTATGATAGACTTGGCTACTTGTTATCAAATGAGTAGTAGCCATATCAGTTTCCGTGCTACCGAAGGCAAGTTAGGCGGTTGGTTTTGTTTGTGTCCGTGTAGAAGATACGGGATCATTCGATTGCCATACTAACTTTTGAAAATTTAATTATGTTTACAAAAAAGCTAAATTCGTGTAAACCTGGAAAATACCATACACGAAACAACAAAAATAAATCTAACTTTAAACTTCTTATTTTTTTTTAAACTCTACCATAAATCTTATTATATGCCGTTATGTGTCCCACTGCTGGGCAAAGGCCTCTCGCCGCACCTCCATACTCTACCTTCTTCTTTTTCTTATGTAACAGTTATGTGTCCCACTGCTGGGCTTACTTAGTATTTACCTTACTTACTCGTATTTAAAACCTATTGTTTTTTTTTCAGATGCGGAATCGAAGACTTCCCAAAAAAATCTTGTCTAAAATAAAAACATAAAAATAGTAAATGTTTAATTTTGATCTAACTAGTGCAATATTAAATTATTTTTCTATTATTTGATTGTAAATCAAACTGAAAACGGGTAAAAATTTCTTGTTTGTGACGTGGTGCTTCGTTATTTGTTTTAAATTTATGTTTTTATTAAATTTTGAAAATAAATTTCGTTTTCACAAAAATCTGAAAAATCTGTGATTACAAATAATACGACACTCTGTAAGGTATACGACATTAAACTAAAAAAAACGCACATAATTAAAATTGTGAACATAAGGCATTTCGTGTGCAAATGTGACAAACTTGAAACAGTGAACATGGCATAGTGAACAAGAGTGTTAGTGCAAAAAGATGTCACATAAATACACTTCAAAGTAAAATGACTTAAAACTAACAAACATGCGGACACTACCAAATCTATATAGTGTCTTAGTGTAGTGGTAAAAATATTGACCCAAAAAGTAAAAAAAAATGTCGTATTTATGAGTGATTGCTGCGAGTACACAACCGGTGGGATGTATACCACGTGGTACAGCCGGGGGGACAGTGGGATGCACCACCACCAGATGGGGATGTACCACCATGGACCCCCCATGATCAAGACTGAAGCTGGAGTCAACAGCGATTGTATGATGGCTGTGGACTACGCGCCGCCGATTAAGGTAAGGGTTTTTCCTTATTACCACGGGAATGAGGTTTTTCCCGCAGTAAATAGTAGCTTATATGTACTTGTAGGTTACTATCTATCGTCTTGTAAAATTTTATCATAATTGGTTCAGCAGCTTAGCCGTGATCCTGGTACAACCTGAAAGACAGACAGAGTTGGTATCTTTTCTTTATATGGGAAGGGTTTTCCCTAGCATTCCTGTGAGAATTAAGTATTTTTTCGCAGTAAAAAGTAGCCTATGTTGATCTCCAAGTTTTCATCTATCGTCATTCCAAACTTTATTTAAATCGGTTAGGCCGTTTAGACGTAAACATATAAAAAAGTTTTTCAAAAGTAAGGTTTATGGGACAGTTAAGGCAGGTGTCAACGGCATTTCTGAGAAAGATATCGGAAGATGCAAGTCAAAAATTGATTTAATATTATCAAACATTATTTAATATTTAGTCGATGAATCGGTCGTGGTCATGGTCACCTATCCAAGCGGTCATCAGACAGTACCCACCAAACCTTCTCCTCAATGACTGGCAGCCACAGACCACGGGCCATGAATGGGTCCATTCAGACCAGCAGGTGCCTAAGTCAACAGTTAACGAGATGATTACCCACGTAGCAAGACGTGACTGCTTTTTGGGGTCAGCAGGACAGGAGGAAACAAAAAAAGACCCTGGATAAAATTGGGATATTCGTGGTTATAAATCTAATCTATATTATGTACGTATGTTTTTTTTACGAAAAGTGGCGCCAACGCTGCGGATAAAGGCTTTACATTTAAATTATTCAATGCGTCTTGACTTCAGTGTGGAAAGATGTTGTCTCTGCCTAACCCTCCGGGAAAAAGGCGTGATTGTAATGTATGTAAGTATTTATGTGACTCTACTAGGTAATTCAAACAAAACCGAATACAGAACCATCATCTCCCAAAGCAACTTCGCATCGCACTCCACCACAGATTCGAAACCGCAGCCTCCGGCGCATGGATCCAATAGGAAGTCAATCAAAAAAGGAAAATTTGAAAAAAGAACGCTTATCTCAACCGTCGCCCGCGCCATGGAAAATCGGCGCGATCGTGCGTGACTCTCATAGAATATAAAAACTTTAAAAATTCAAACAGGTTGCCAGTATTTTCTAGTTTATTTTTTGAATTTAGAAGTTTTTGTGGAATGATATCTCCGGTAATGTCGGGCACAAGTCATGGACCTTGCAGTCACGTGCTAGTCTCGTGCTGGTGTAGTTTTCATAAGTTATTGCAAAAATGTACAGATCATATTATCAAAACACAACACGCAAAACCTGTAATTTTAATCGTAGAAAATAATAAGGAAAAATAATTTTATATATAATTGCTGATTTTTTATTATGATATAAAATATGTTTGACAAACATATAACTACTTTCTGTCCTATGTATAATCCCGCGGCTAAAGTTCAGCCGTGGAAATGATTTGTTTTCTACTAATTTTGAGAAAATTATAGCATTACTTCAAATTTGTTTGACAATTGTGTTAGCCCGATTTGACAGTTTTCATATATTTAATCAAATTTATTCATCATTTTATTAGCTATAACCATAAAATAGTCCGTCTGTAGTATCAATGTTTTTTTTCTGGCACAAAATTTCAAAATATACCAACTAAATACTGCCCTACATTTCCGAAATCTTCACCGCATCGTTTATCTCAAATCTATCCTACTTCCCGTGACGCACCGTCTTCTCATACATCAACGTCCAAGCCGGATCCGCGACGATTTTTATAATCCGTACGGATATCCGGATATCCGGATCCGTGGTCTAATGGCGGTGTTTGTGTTACAGATAAGGATCTGTATTTGGTTTGTACAAATTTGTGAACGTTTGTGATTCGTTTCTCGCTATAATTTTTTGGGTTTATCATTTTCTCGTATTGTTTAAATTATGAACTTCCTGATTCTGTCAATGAGTTTTTATTGCGTTACCAGTAGAGACAAATCCAAAATAGCAGGATTCTGTAACAGATGTTACCTACATGATTTTAATCAATTTTCGAACTAATTTGATTTGAAAAACATTATCATTTTTTCCTGAATTCGGATTTTAAGCAAACATATGTATGACGACATCCAATTAGCGTGGTATAATTGCTTGGTTAGATGTTCATCGTTATTTTTAAAATCCCTCAGCTTATAATGTCCTTTTTAGCAAATGTCCTGTCTCAAAATTAAGTGTCCTTCCTTAATTTATTTTTATTGAAAAGTCCTTCTCAAATTTTGTGTAGAAAAAACGCTGTTCTCGAAAAGGACATTTTAAGAGATAAAAATTTTTGAAAAGGATATTTTGCAAAAAGG
Organism: Scrobipalpa atriplicella; assembly: GCA_029255725.1. Lineage (NCBI taxonomy): Eukaryota > Metazoa > Arthropoda > Insecta > Lepidoptera > Gelechiidae > Scrobipalpa > Scrobipalpa atriplicella. The sequence goes on from JARACY010002796.1 coordinate 21,200, forward strand.
ACAACGTACGCGGAGACGTTTTTTTACAGTTCTTTGTTAGAAACACCTCTGAACCAACTACAAAACATGTACCTAATCTAATGTATGCAGTACTTCTGCACAGTAGGAAAAACAATGGTTCAAAAATGCAGATATGCCCATTGTCTTACGATGGTGTACTTAGATTAAGCAACACTGGTCAATGTCAATATACTCATTAGTCTTTAGCATAAGACATCAATCAGTATTAATGAGAAGAAAAATATAACTTGATACGGCTGTGGTATTTCAATCGTACCTAATCATGATACTCGTTGGTACCTGTGGATATAGTTTATACCTCATTATAATCTTGGAAGTATGAATGATCATTTTGTTTTATTAATACAAGTGGTAAGTGGTGTAAGGGACAGTTTCCGGCAAACTGATAGGGGTTGTAATGAAACTGAACAAAAGTCTTTCAGAAAATGAAAAAGAAATTGAAAAAAGAACCTGTCGTAAGTTATTCAGTTTCTTTGACTGAGCAATCCTTGTGAGTTTGCGTGTAGTTGTCCCTTACACCCCGTATTCACCGTATCTTGGTTTTAAATTTTTGACGCTGCACTTGATTAGAGAGATTCTTGACTCTAGAAACACTAGTTAAAAAACATCACCTGCTCGTTTGGAGGATCTATGGTAGGATGTCGATGAAGCCGTTTGCGTGGCTTCGCACTGGGTACATACATACATACATATAATAACGACTTTATCCCTAATGGTGTAGGCAAAGCGTGAACGACCTAAACAAAGGTCGTTCCAACACGTCTGACAAGTTTTGAGGTTTATTCCAAAATTGATCTGTATATTGCTATAGTGACAAACTCTATAACAACAGCTATACAGCAATCTATCATACTCTGTGGCAAAGATATCCAACTCACATTTTTCCACAGCAAATCGTCAAGACAATTAGGGTTCCGTCTCTATGAGGTTATTCGGTAAATTTGACGCGTTAGGGGCGAGCCCAAATGATCCGCCGAATCATCCGAGACGTTTATCTTGATGTCTCTTGGCTATAGATGAGGGGAAAACTAAGTAGCTAATATGGTGCAGCTTAGTATTCTTTACAACTTTAGTAGTTCTTCATGTATCGGCTTGGCTATGAACAATAGTATAGATTTTACACATATACGACGCATGGGTCGATCTTGAACTGAGCAAACAGTTAACGAAAATAAAACGGCAACATTGAAGGAGATAATCTGATGCAGTTAGTGCTGGCACATTCTATGTTTTCTATCGCTCCCAGACCAGCATGGAAGCAATTTAATAAGTAAAAGAATTAAATACTTATACAAATATACACAGTGTAACTTATTGTACGTAACTAAATTCTACATACATACATAATCATTGTTAGATTGTAACCAGCAGCAAACAGAGAGCAACAAACTTCGATTTGTATTGCTTTTTTTAAAATTAAGTTTTTTTGCAACTAATCATTACAAGAAAATGACTTAGATCCACCAAATTCCGTACCAAGTTTTCCCTAACACCCTATCCACCCCCTCATGTGATAAATGACGTCAGCGGTGACGTCACGAGGCCCGATCATTGTCAGAGGACAGTTCAAATGTATTGTTGCTAAGCGAGTCTATTAGATTTGCCACTTGGTGAATAGTTTGTGTTGCTTTGATGAAGGTTTCTCACTCTATTTTCTTCGAAGCGTATCAATCAAGGATATTTTCACTACCCTTAATGTGTAGTAAATGATTTCAAAACTTCATATTTATTTGACGGATTTTACGTAATCTCTAGCTTCACTTACTAATCTCAGAAATCACAAATTAATCCAGCATAACTTTTCATCATGCTGGACTGGGAGTGATAGAAAAAAATAAAATGTGCCAGCTGCAACTCCTCCCGGGCATGCTGTAAAAACCAGCTAAGGGATTCGAGAGTTTCAGTGTATTGCTATTTAGGCGATGGGCTGACAACCATAAACACCTATAATAACCCTCAAAAGTTGTCAGACGTGGCGAAACGACCTTTGGATCGTTTTTCGCTCTGCCTACCCCTTTAGGGATAAAGGCGTGATTTATGTATGTTTGTATGTTGTGTTACCTTTATTTCAGGCACCTTTATCTTTAGACTTGTCTTTCTCAGCATAAATTGCTTATTTCTGTGATCTCAGTCCTCAATTCTGCGATCGACCGGTGACATGTCATCCCCCGTCTTAAAGCCCGGCCGCGGGCGGAACCAAGCAATTAATTTAAAAGACAAACGCTGTTCTTTCAGCCGCACGCGAGCATCATTAATATGTGGAGCTTTGTGACGTCACAGACGAAAACGTAAGCTGCGGTCGAAGGAACATTCTGGATGTTGTATTTTGTCTGTAAATAAAAAGGGAAATGTAAATATAAAGACAGGAATCATTATAATGTGCAATATTACCTAAGTATTAAAGTCGTCGAAAATTCCACGGATCAGGCTTCGACGTTGATGTATGTGAAGGACGGCTTATCACAAAAAAATAACATTTTTGATGACCGTACAGAGAGAGAGAGAGAGAGAGTAGAGGTAATAACAACCACATGGGAAAATCCAAAAAACATAAATATGACCAATGAGCGAATCAATCAAACCAAATGTTTAGGTGTGCAATATTTTTTAAGTTCCTTCAAAAGTCATTTCAAAATTAAAATTACTTGAAATTATCAAGGTTGAAAAAACTGACCACTAGTATACCTATAGGTACATCATCATCACATTCACCTACTTCTTGCAAAGTATTGCATTTCTGATATCCGAAACGATATCAAAAATTAAGGTCCATATCCACCACTCGCTACCAAACCCCCTAGGGGGTGCAGCAGGGTATGATAGTGAAAAATCGTTTTTCCGTTTTTTTTTTCTTGCGCTATGTGGGGCACGCCTTGGCGTCATCTGTGTGATTTGTTCTTATCATGAGTTTAGGGGGTGTCATTCGCAGAATTGGGTCTTTCGGTGATTCTTGGAGATTTGTCAAAACGGGATTTTAATGTTTGTGGTTTGTCTCTGGACACTTTAAAAATATATATAGATTTTCTAATAAATTGATTTCTTTTTATAGTCGAAATTATTTGCTCATTGAAAATTTTGATTGCATTTTCTTTTATCCTATAAGTAAGTTTGATTGAATAAGAGGTGACGGAACGCACGACACTACCTATAGCGAGAAAAGATTTTTCAGAAGTCGATTAGTACAATGAAAAAGAAATGTGTTGCACGAAATAAGCAAAACATATTATGCATATACACAAATCATACATATTTTATTAGAAATGTTTAAATTTTACTTTTAGATCATCTCTTTGTGCTCTAAGCTTTGTTCTCGTAGCTGGCGACATCTATGCAGAAGAACCCTTCATATAAGTAGGTTTAGCGTTACAAAAAGCTTTCTTATTTTGTTAAATTCATGTTTTGAGTTTCAATATTGCTATCCTACCCACGACCTACATTCTGCATGCACAACTGACCAAGAAACAACGAACCTACAACACGAAATTCCTAAAACCCCGACACAGATTTGAAACCCTCGCAAAAAACCAATTCAACCCCTCTCGCGCCCTCTAAGACACATCGCGTCCATTTTTTGCGAACCTTGCGTCGGGTGAAAAACCTACGCAAAAAACAGCTTCGCGCGCCGCGAAATAGATGGCGTTAGTATGAATGGTGGCTTCTTGTAAAGTTTTTTAGGTTAGGAAATCCCTGGTGGCGAGACGTGATGAGAAAATTGGAGATTTGTATGCAATCGGTGGAGGAATAAATGTGTAATGAATATCTAGCGTTGTTTATGTACTTATTTCTCTACCCAATGAAGAGTGATTTATCACCGAAGTAGACACTTACAATGAAACATTTCCTAAGCCTGAAGCTACGTTCAGATAAAATTATCGAATTTTGTTTTTTAATACACCCGAAATCACAGAAACTAAGGCAATAATGAGATGAGATCATGCTTCGATTTAAATTAAAGACAAGAAAGAAAATTTTAAATAAAAATTTTTTTGTTAATGATTAGATTATGAAGAATGTCCTGTAATTAGCCAGTCGCACGTTCTTCTGTAAGCTGTAAGTCAGTAAAAATAGAAACACGGTATATTTTAGCATCAACTTCAACCATTCGGAAATACTTAGGAAGCAGAACTAATATTATCACTTTATCAGCAAAACATTAAGGTTTTATGACTCTACAAGATTTTAGGTGTGTATCGTAAAAAATTACCCAAAACAAGTGTCATCTTTAACAGGTTAGATCCTGTTTTACCGACAGCGGCGCTGTTGTCTATGAAAACCGCGGAAAAATTGCGAACTACTTTTGGAGTATAACCTGGAAAATTTAAAAATAGGGAGAGTTTGAGTTCCATTGAAGGGAAAAATGGGTGTTTGTGTTGGTAGGGTTACACACATTTAACCCTTTACTGCGCATGTCCCCATACATAAGTAGGTGAAGGGAAAAAAACACAAATTTATACCGGGTAAATTTTAAACCTATACTTTTTTTTTCTCCAGCATTTTTATGTCGATCCTTTGTGTGTGTGAGTGGTGCCAGTTTTAATTACGTATCGACTTAATTTGCCTCCAAGCTTGCTCTGAGAGAGATCGCGCGCATTTTTTGTGGGCTTTTAGCAGTATTTTCACTCATCTTGTTGGTATTTTTTGAGTTTGAAATAGTTACGCGTGTGCAGGTTATGTTTGGGTCGCAGTGGAGGTGTTAAGTGGCCGTTTTGGTGGTAAAATTTGTTGTGATATGGAAATTGTTAAGGGATGGGGTTGAACGAGTTAAGGGTGGATTTGTGAGAAAGCCTAAGTGTGATTTGGGAAGATGTGACCGAGGTACGTAACTTTCAAAATTTTATCGTTTTTGAAACTTTATTTTAGAAGCTTCTATCAATGTTATTACACTAGTATCCAAAATTTCATCAACTAAGTATAAAGTATTTTTTCTTTGTGTAGAAATAAGCTGTTTGAATCTATTTTCTTTCACTTGACTTCGATTTTATTTGGACTTTGAAAACTGCTTGCGAAATATAAAATGACTTCTGTATAAAATTTCATAACTCATATGCTACCACCTGTTGATAGGTTATCATAACTATATTTAGTATGGTATGATTAGGTTTTTATTGAATGCCTGCAAATACGGGAAAACCGTTAAACCTTTATATTTTAGATAATTATTCCCAGAAAGTTTTATTTAGGTAATACTTTTTTTACTTAACTGTGTTTTGATGTTTTTAGGATGCAATGGGCAATATGGAATGACACTAGAATCTGCAATCAGTCTTATCGCTACAAAATGTCGAATTCTTGTAATGCTATTTTAATTTATTTATACCTTCTTATACTTTTGTAAATGCCTGAAACCCTAACAATTAATAAATGGTTGTTTAGTAAGCTTTCAGTCTAGTTACAGCAAACTCACACCTGTCTTTACAGTAAAGTTCTATTTACATTCTACCTTTAGGAACTGTACCTACTTTCAAATATTCGAGTTAGACAAGCGGAGAAAACTAGACTACCTTGCAACCCCTAGCTAGGTAGTCTGGGATATGAGCTGAGACGGAACTGGGAAACTTCTGTAGATGGCGTTACTATGCCAAAAACAGCCTTGAAGTACGATTTATTCATTATCAAAAGTTTATTCATTATCGATTTATTCATTAACACACGTCTCTCCCCCCCCCCCTCATCCCAGGGGGAGGATTTTGATCCTGAATCTCTGACAAAATTGGAATGAACCGATTTTTTTTTGCTCAATCGTTTTAATTTCATTAAATGTTTATTTTGTAATTTAAAATCATTTTGCTCTATTCTAGTTCAGAGTAAAGAGAAATAGTCGTTTCTTCAGTGGATCAAGCTTAGCCAGATTCTATATCTCTATTTATGAATTTTTACCTTGAATTTTTTACTTATTGTTTTAGTGTTATTTATTTCTCTCTCCAAGAAAACAATCCCACCAACAATGTTCATTCAAATATTTGCTTAAGCTTCAGACCGACATACCAACAAGTTTATTGGTAATATAATGAACTGCCAATTTTACACCCGCTATAAATATGTTTTATACCTCACCAGTTATGGGTCACGCCCCTGTATAGATGTTTCGCGGATGTAGAAAGTTGAGATGTAGAATTGGTCAAAGATTATTTAAAAAAACAGTTAATATTGTTCATTACGTCGTTTGTTAACTGCCATTGGTAGTAAGGAGTCAATTTCTTGTTAGCAAACCCATACCTTTACCCATTGAGACGTAGGCAGAACATCAACGGCACATATTAAACGCTATTTCGCTATGTCTGATAAAGAGTAATTCGTGATATGACAATTAAATCGATTGTGTGTTTAACGCTTAATTTGTATTTCTACATAAAAACCCCTTGGATCTTGGATCACAGAAAGAAAAACAGTTTGTGCATTTGGTTTTTTTACAGTCATTGTCCAGCACAGATTTATAATTTTTTTATTTTATGTAATATCTGCAGTTAGATGCTTTTTTTACTGCAGTTTTTTTCATGACTCTATCTATGTCTGTGTTATTATTTATTAGTATTATTTAACAATTTATTGTACACAATAAAAAATATAAAAAAACACAAATACAAGGAAAAAGACACAACAGGCACTGCTTATTTCTATGAAGAAATTTCTTACAGCAGACCTAAGGAAGTGAGAGATTTGTTAACCGAAACAGAGTCAGCAATAGAGTTAGCTAACCCGAAAGTCAAGACCCAAACAGCTCATAGAAATAATGCTTGGCACCGGTTTTCAAAAAAGCGTTACAAGCCAGGTCACTTCTACACATTCTTAACTCGTAATCCCAACTATTCCTTATTCTCCCATCGTAAACTCATCACCACTGACAGCTGAGGGGGTGTGCCTACAAGATATTCAGTGATGTTACATAGTTGATCATATTCTGGTATTGTGCGAACTTCTTGGGAAGCCGATGTGACTATGTGCAACGTTGTGTGTTCGATTCTGCATTGAATTTTACATCTGTGAAAAATTATGCGATTGTTTTTGCGTTTCATTAATGGATGATCGAAACATTCGATTCCTTATCGGATTATTTTGATTGACCATCTCAATAATAGCAAGAATGAGTTTAACGATGTCTTCAGACTATAGTCAGTAAGTACTTACTCTACATAATAATAAAATCAGTGACCACATTTCCAGATTTACATTGTAGTTCCAACCAAGCACCCATCTGACCATCCGGTCATGACGTCTGCGGTCTCGGTCGTGGTCATAACGATATTGGTTTACTGGGCGATTGGCTCGAATCCACCATTGATGATCTTCTACTTCTTCTGTAGATTAAGCTGACAGGTCGAACGACCCGATGAACCATGACATCAGAGTTTTTAACAGCCTCTGACAGTAACTACTATGAAAAACAGCGCCTGGAATCGCCAGATTTACGTACCCTTAGAAATCAGCTGACTCAGTCTGCATGGTCTTAACCAAACTAAGAACAAACTCTCAAATATATTAACTTTCTGATAGGAATCAAACCCATGACCTCAATATTGTGATCACAAGGACCACTAGACCACAAAAGCACCCTGATTGCTTGACCATCCGGTCATGACGTCTGCGGTCTCGGTCGTGGTCATAACGATATTGGTTTACTGGGCGATTGGCTCGAGTCGACCATTCATGGTTGATGGCCACAAAAAAAGCTAGGAAATGGAAGTGTAGCGGACCGAGTCAGTTTGGGTGATTGTTCATTATGACTTATAATCTTTTAGCTCCGTGTTCGATTCATTTGGATTGGATCCTGCATAAAATCACGCCCATGTCCCTTGAGAAGTAGGTTGATCGTCGACGGCTTACCTATTCTTCTTCTGGGTTTGTTTTTAAAGTCAATCGACCCGATGAAACCTGGTGTCAGAGTTTTTAAACCGCCTAATAGCAGATCTAATAGGCCTCAGACATGGTTTAGTGTAACAACCACTATCAGAGACAGTGACGGGACCCACGGCTTAACATTGAAACCATATAGGTATACCACTAATTAATAATTATTATGCCGTGCATTGCTGTAAATAAGTATTGTCGCAACACACCAAAGCAAAGAATGAACCATCTAGTTCTCTTCCCGGGCATATTGTGATAGACTCTATTATAGGTCTACTAGCAATCATATTACAATTTACCCAGAAAGAGAATCAGCTGGTACATTCAATGCCTCTTAATTGCTCTGTATCGTCCATCATCGTATCCTCTGCTCGATTGCACAAATTCCCACCAAAAATATATTTTCCCGCCAATTCTCGAACGAATCACGGCGATTCATTATAACCCCCGCATTACGCCGAACAATCATCATTAACATCATAAGTTCCGAAAACAATAATATCTGGCCACAACGAAAAGCGATAAAAAACGCAAAAACCATTACCGGGCGAAAAAAGTAAAAAAAACTACCGCAGATAAGAAATAAACCGGTCGCGCGCGAGTTTGAGTTGCGCCGACAAAGGTTCTGTAAGCACTAAGTATTATCTATTCGGTGCTTGAAGTAATGCCTAGGTTTAAGCGCCTGTTTGCGAAAGTTTTAAATTTCATGAAGAAGAAACTCCAAATTTTAATAAATCGAGGCAACTAGTGTTATCTTATCATCAGCATGGTAAATAGTAAAATCATAATTTATTTTACTACATTTAAATGATAATTTGATTAACTGAGGAATTTGACATGTCTTACAGCTGAATTTCAGGAACTTAAGCCAGAAGTTTTTTTATAGATATTCCATGTTTTATTTCGTCGGTAAAAAATAAGCTTTTTTCTTCTTCTAGCGTTGTTTAAAAAATAAGCTTTAACTTAAACAATCATGACCTACCTAACTACCTACTTAGTGACCACATATACATAAACCCAAAGATTTGACGATAGAACTTTGATGTAAGTTACCCATAGTTCGACTTCGAGTCCTTTGTTTAAAATAAAACCTTTGCACAGGAAACCCCAAAATTAACCACAGATAAGAAAAAGAAGAAGTTCTAAATTTGAATCTCGAACGGAAGCTGGCGGCGGGGCGCGGAACGAATCGCGGCGGTATCATTACTTTTTTTATCATTATCACCGGCCAGTATCAAGATGATCATTGGGTGATCTTTATTAGAACTATTTGTTTTCAAACTTATTAGAATTGAGTCGTTAGAGAAATGGGGGCGTAATTCTATTTCGGTTTGATTAAGATGGCTTGTACCGTATTACGCTATGAATGAATGGTTGTTTTATTTTAAGTGTGTACGTACAATACAGCCTTACAGACAGTAGAGAGAATGGTTATAAATTTTTTAAAAGATAATTTCATCTATTTTTTCGTTTTTTTTTAAATATTTGTCTTTCCCATACAAAATGACAACTACTTACGATTCTTAATGCAATTTTATTTGTATGAAGAAATAAATTTCTATAAAAAAACAAGAAAATTGATTAATTTTGTTTACTGAACATCCCCAGAAATGTATTCCTAGTTGTCATTTTGTATGGGAAACTCAAATATTTTCATTTGGTGAAAGAATTTCCTTCTGAAAGTTGTTCAGTTTCGTTTAGTAAGCAACCTCTATCAGTTTGATGGAAACTGTCTCTTACACTATTAATACTCTGTCTAAGGCAATTATCTTTAGGCACTTTTCTTAGTTAAGGTCAATCACCTTCAAATATTGGTACTGATGGGCTTACGTCAGTTTACCGCCAAAAGTGCCGAAAAGGTGCGGAAGCGCCGACTTACGTGTTTTATTAAACAAAATATTTATTATAAAGACATAATTGGACGACACCGAGAAGAAGAGAAAATCTTATTGGAGTAACTATTACATAACAAATACTTAATCGGGTCAGTAAAAAAATATAATGGTCATCGTATTCATCGTTCTTTCAAACTAGCAAAAATAATATTACGCCGAGGAAATTTGTAAAATTGACTCGTTTTCATTTTTGGCGTTTGGCTAGCTTACATTGAACTGAGTTAGTGTTGATTCTGGTTTTAAAAGAAATGTAAGACAGCCCTGTCTTTCTGTCAAAGGACATAAAATTGTTAGTAACCCAACAGTTGACTTTACTTCTTTTCTTTCTGTGTTTTTTTTAAAATAATGTAAGTATTTTTAAACTTATCTTGTAGAATGATCTTACTGCAGTATAATATAATATGCAATTTTAATCCTCTAACCTCGCTTTCACATGTGGCGCGAAAGAGGGGAGGCCTTTGCCCTGCAGTGGGACACGATACAGGCTACATAAAAGAAAAAAAACCACTTTGACATCACTTTCATAGCAATAAAGTCAAAAGTTGTCTTCTATCTCCTTTATTTTTTAGTTAAAAAGTTTTCCATTCGTTCAGTTTGATGTTTAGAAAAGATTCTTGTAGACAAATTCTACACCAAAATGTACTCGTAGCAGCCACCCCTATACGCACTCCTATTCAGTATTCGCCATCCTTTCTTTCGTCTATGTCTGTCGGTTTACTTTCAATATTGCCGATCGATATTAAAACGATATTATAGTGATTTTTATATTTACCGGCGCAGGAGGGTCTCATACAGGATGTAGCCATTTTGTCCATTTGCGTTTTTCCACTAGACGGCACGGCAACGGCAACGGCAACGGTATCGTGGAAGAGATAATATATGAAAATCTATGAAATTGTATGGCACGCTTTTCCACATGCGGTACAGCAACAGCACGGCAACGGCACGGAATAGGCATGTTGACTAAGTGGCTAAAAAAATTCAAAACGTTTATACATTAAAACTGATGGCTAAAATACTGTGGATCTCATTCATCATTTTTTTAAAATGCTCATTTCGATTTAATAATCAAGTTAAAAATATAGAAGTTATTGATTTGAGTAGTCAACATTTACTTGCGTGTGACGTCATAACCCAGTATTTTAATACAAAAAAATCGTTTTCGACATTTCATAAAAAGTTGCTGATTTGACTAGTAGTCAAATAGCGTATAGATTCCCACCAGTATCGTCACCAGCCTGCCAAACTGCATGTGTTTTGTATTAGTACGAAGCATGCGTGTGTGTGTGTGTGCGCTCAGATTGGAACTAGGTGGACGCTTTCGTCGACGATATTACTTACCATCATAGTGGAAAAACAGAGCCTCGGTATCGTGACGGTATCGTTATCATGCCGTTGCCGTGCCGTCTAGTGGAAAAACAGCCATTTGCGTTTTTTTTACGAGCCTCTTCCTTCGGAATAAGTGTGTAATAGTTATTGGTCTTTACGCCTGTTTTATTGGTTTTTAATCACTTGAACTTGTTTACTTTTATTACTAGCACTTGGTAATTTATAGGATAATTATTTATATAGGAGAATGAAGATCATTCGCGATAGAACATATTTAGTTGACATTTAGTTTATTTTTTTGTTGGAATCGATGCAATTAAAGATAATTCAGAAGCTAATTTATATATATAAGTCCTACAGTTTAATAACCATTAAAAGAGCATAAAATAAGTATAATAAAAAAAAATACCAGAGCCTAATTCATAAAATAAAATTTCAAAAAACATTATTCTCTTTCGCATAACATCTTCCTAAAAATATTTGCATGCTACGCCCTGCAATTTTGTGGTGCATTTTATGTTAAAGTGACTGTTTTGTACACGGTACCTACCTACAATATTTATAATATTAAAACGAAGAATAAAAATGCCTACTTATAAAAGAAGATTGGGGAATCTAAACTTCTAAACTCTTCGAATAATATAAGAATTCTTATTGCTAGTGATCGATACATCTTCTTCTACCTACTTGTCATATGGGCATCGAGCCGATCGACCCAATGAACCCTGGTGTCAGAGTTTTTAAACCGCCTAATAGCATAGCTATTAGGCCTCCGACATCAATACTTAAAATTCGGTATGTGCTGACGAAAGCAAACAGTTTTTCTAAAAAACATTTAAAAAATATGACGCTATATAAAAAAACTTAAGTTCAGTAGTAAAATAGTCATAAAGAGAATATTTTGTACCCAGAATTCCCACGGGAAAACTGAGGCCCGTATTTATAATCAGCTCTCAAGTGTGACAGCGAGTTTGAGCTCGTATCAGAATTTTTCAGTACAAAACGACCTGTCAAATCCAAACTTAATATTGCTCTCAATCTTGAGATTGCTTTATAAATACGAGCCTTATTTAAATATATCAACATTTTGTTTTTGAAAAATGTGAGATGCAAACCCGTCAGATTTCCACAAAGGTTTCCCACAAAAATATCTAAAACCTTGCATATAGGTCATGTTATAAGAATATTCTTGGCCATAAAGAAGTTCTCTAATGCATTATCCGAAACTATAAGTTATAGTGGAGATAGTACCGTTAGCAGAAAACGTTCATACTTCATTAAACTTTAGACATTATTTTCTTTGATGTATGAAGTTTAGGGATTTTTCAAAAATTTCGACATGTTTCCTTTTGCTACAGAATATTCTATTTCGAGATGAGATTTTGGCTTTGATTGTAGTAGTAACCCGTGTGGTAACGGTCAGATTAAATCACCCTATATCTTCCTATAATCTTCCCAAGGGTGTTCTAAAAGCTAGCTACAAGATTGTCAAGAGAACAGACAGCAACGCTGTGTATAAATCTTTTCGCTCTGCGCTTGCCAATCTGCCTGCCAAACGTGGCGAGTCAAGCAATATTGCCACTCCGAGCATTGCCTGTACCTACAGCAGTGGTCTGTTTAGTAAGTTTAGTCGCCAAGCACAACAAGTATTTGCACTTGTGATTCTGAATGCATACTTTGGTAAAACCCTAATTTCTTCAAAGTGAAATAAACCAGGCTTCTACTAAGTAGTCTCGCTAGTTATTTTTTTCTGTCAACCACCTAGACTAGACTACAGAAAGAGCAAATCCGTATTTTCTATAAGATATTGTTAGAAAAATACCAAACAAGTTCAACCCAATAACCTTATCTCCCCTGCGTTACCTAAATAAGTAGTGAATCGGTAAACCTAAGTAGTTATTACCAGAGTGCCTGGGCAAGCCCAGCTCCACTGACTCACTGAAAACCCCTGAAATAAAATTCATAGAATATTTTATAATATTTTCTGACCGTACGAGGCTTTGCGACTGCACTTCGGGACAATGATTTGGGGTAACATCAAAGATTTTATAAGATTTCGCATATGCTTAAAAAAATTAAGGATTTTATTTTTCGCCAGCGTGCACAGTGTAGCCTTTGTGGTCTAGTTGTTTTGGCCAAAATATCTCGATTCGTGGGTCGTGGATGTGATTCTTTACAGGGATACAATTCAAAATTGATAATGTAACTTAATCAAAACGTTTCCAGTTTGGTTAGAATAATACTGACAGATTTTTATCAGTATTAGTAAAGTAATATATCTCTATTTCGGCATCATTTTATTGGTAACTTAACTATTAAATATAAACTAAAATATCATGTCTCAACCGTACTTTTATTAGGACCAATATTGTAATACTTAGGCTCATATTTATAAATCGATCTCAAGATTGAGAGCAATATTAAGTATGGATTTGACAGGTCGTTTTGTACTGAAATGACATTTCTGATACGAACTTAAACTCGCTGTCTTTCTTGAGTGCTGATTATCAATACGGGCCCTAGTATCCCAATAGTTTTATCCAATTTCTGCGACTCAACTTCAGTCAGAATCTATCAGTTGAAAATCACTTCTATCCTAAGTCTTAAATTTTTTTTTTCTGTTGACCCGCCATGTTTGCCAGCCACTGTATCCTTGCAACTCGCGCACTGTAAGGGCGTAAGTGCGATATGAGTCGGTTTGTGTGTGGGCGTACGCAACATATTCCATGAAAACTTTACTGGAAGGAACTTTTTAGACTTTAGAAAGTAAATCAAGATTTTCCATGAATTTCTGTCCTTGAAGATTTTTCTTTGAATGTCAATAAGGATAAAGCTTTGTTGTAGTTCTGTAAAATTATGTAATTCTTTGAAGAACACTATAACCAAATTCTCTTAATAACATCCTTAAAACCTTGGATGTTAAAGTTGTGGAAAACATGAGCCGATTTTTTTTCACTTTTTTCCAAACAAATGACTATTTACGTAAAACTTGACTTGACGTTATTTCTTTGAGTTTGTAGTCTACAATCTACAAGATATCTTAGTTTGAATACTTATAGAATAGACTGAAATCAAATGGTACATTTATTACCACTTTTACTATAGCAATATTTATTTTGTAATCATACAATTCCCTCCATATTATGGAAAACGATTAAAAGTCGTCCTATAGCGTAACCAAGTACAAGGTTGACATTTTACAGTAATATAATTATAACAACAGAAAAACACAAAACATTACAAGTAACCATTAAAACCCACATGTTACTACTTGCGTGCTTACACTCGAGAATTATACCGTCCTCTAGAACCTAGGTGATAAAACCGTTAACTGCCTCTGTGGTCTAGTGGTCTGAGCCATGGACTCCCGTAACGGATGTCGTGGGTTCGATTCCCAGTGGGGGAACACAACGTTGGTATGTGTCAATTAATCACTTTGTGACTTTCAGATCGTAGCCACGACAGACGAAGAAAATTGTAGAATTTTCCTCAGTTTCTTTAGGATATTGCAGGCTCAATCTGTTTTTCCGCAAAGTAAAATGATTCCGTGCTTCTGAAGGTTCGCCCGGTCGCTGTTTGCGATAGTGGTCATCACACAAACTATATCAGAGGTCAATTAGCTGTTACTAATAGGCGGTTTAAAAACTTGCGTGCTCAGTTGCTTACGTTCAAGAATTAATACGTCCCCTAGAACGTAGGTGATAAAACCGTTAACGTTTGACATTTCCAGTGCTAGTGCTTATTTCTAATGCCTACGTCAGACCTAGGAACGAGGTGCAAGCACACATGCATGCACCGGCTATTTGGTCTAGAAATAGAGGACAGGGAAATATGTGGAGTCGAGGTATTTCAAACTTTATACTGAGAGATTTTTGCAGCGTTGATTTTATTTAGCTTTTTCACAGCTAATTGATCCAAATATTAGATTTCAAAAATAAAACGAATTTAGATACAATTAATGTTAATTTATTAGATTTCAAAAAGAAAATAAATTCAGCCGCGAATGACATAAATATTTTTACCAAATCAGGCATTGATTGGATGAGAACAGCTAAAAACTAAGCTCAGTGGTGTGGAATGGGAGAGGTTAATGTCCAGCAGTGGACTGACTCTGGCTGCGATGATAATGAATGATGGTGACATATTTCTGTCAATCTGTTCTACATTCGTTAAATTTCAGGTGCAAAAATACCTGCTAAACGTTAACTAATATGTAATTTATATCGACCTAAGCTATTGGTGACATAAAATCTGTAACAAAGGAATCTGATGTTTATAATCTCTGACAACAGGTTGATAATTTTTCTGGTAAATAAATTCCTCCTGACGACGGCTTAAGAACAGACAAACCATTATCATAATGCTTGGCCTTTTCCCATTTCGTTTGGGGTCGGCTCTCCGAATCTTTCTGCGCCATTCTTCACTATTCTGGGTCATGTCTAGGCAAGCTTCCATCGTCTTCATATCCGAAGCTATTGTGCTGTTCCAAGTAGCAGGTGGTCTTCCAGTGTTATCCAGGCTGAACAATGTTATCCAGACCATCGATCAGAATTCACTTAGATTATTAAATTTATTAAATTATTTCTAAAAGTTTTAGTATCAATGCTACTCCACAGCTTTCCCTAGTCTCAGCTCCACACACGCTCAATACACCTGTGTGAGAGCCCGCCTTGAGAATAATATATTTTTGTTGCTTTTTTATATATTTTTTGCAGACTATATTTTATATTTTACCCTATACGTTGTACTTTTTTCACTTCGAGCCGAGCTAGCGTTTTCTTGTCGTTTTTTTTTTCTTTTTCTTTTCTACGTTAGGAAATTGAAATGGATGTTATGTGCGGACACAGAAAATGTGTTTTATGACTATGAGCAAATATACGTATAAATAAATCACGCCTGTAAGCAAAACGTCAATCGCATTAAAGATTAAAAAAGAATATTAAAGAAGGCCATGAGCAAGGGATTTTAAATACACAAACTTAACAATACATACATACATATCATCACGCCTGTTAAGGTGATGGCAGAGTATCAACGGCTTACTACGAACCGTTTTCGCATCAATTTTCTGAGGGTGACTTTAAAGAAGTGTGTCGTCATACTTAATTTTTATTTTCAAGACTTTTTGTTGCAGTAGGCTACAGTTTTTTTATTAGGTTGAAAAGTAAAAGTAAAAATTAACAATGTACCACCTCATTGTACCTACGCTTTTCCACTAGACGGCACGGCACCGGCAACGGCGACGGCACGGTACCGTCGACGGTATCGTGGATGACATAATGTATGAAAATCAATGAAATTATATGACACGCTTTTCCACTTGCCGGCACGGCACCGGTACGGCATGTCATCGATTCCCATAGGTATTGTCACGTGATTGTCGCCGTGCTGGTGCCGTGCCGGTGCCGTGCCGGTCGAATGGAAAAGCGCCCATTTTGTCTTAAATGTTGGCATTAAAGTCAGTCAATGGTATCAAAGAATAATTAAAATCATCCACAAATAAACTGTTTCTGACGCTCGAAATGCCATTTTTTCTTATCTTAAAATAAAACAAAAGAATATCGTCTACCCATCGAGCGAGCCGCCCGATAGAAGTGGTTATTTTCGCCACCCCTCCCACCGCCTCGGTAGCGCAGTAGGCAGCGCGTAAGTCTCATAATCTTAAGGTCGTGAGTTCGATCCTCACCCGGGGCATCTCTTTTGGTGTTTTTGAACTTTTTTGTACCCTATTTTTAACATTTTGTTCTGTTGAATCTCGTGATTTACCGTTTGTAAGTTTAAGCTTTTCGTGCAGACACATACCGCGGGTGTAAGGAACAGCATACCGAAGACTGATAGGGGTTGCTCAGTCAACGAAACTGAACAACTTTCACCAGAAAATTATTTCAGAAAATGAATGTTTGTTTTTGCTTTTCCATACAAATTGACCGATCGATCGAGGTGGTCATACTGTATGGGAAAGTTATTTTTTTTTCATTTCCAAAAAAAACTGGCTGTTCAGTTTTATTGAGTCTGACTTGCAAAACAATGTAAAAATTTAATTTCTTAAATTAGAACTAAATTATATTGCTATGAACATTTCCACAATCATAAACCTCAGAAAATTCATGTTAGAAAATGATTCTAGAAAGATAATAACGTACTCGTGGCACGACATGAAGAATCCACGGCCATTCTCCCCGCTTCAATAAAAAATAACTTTTAAAAATAAAAAATAAACCATAAAAGCAGCCGTCTTGCGATGCGTTATCATTTTTATATGTTCCCCCCCTCTCAACCCTTTTAAGAACCCCCCTACACCCACCTAGATGCACACACACACACACACGGATACCATCTATAAATGGGTTAAGAAAAATGTGTCTACCTGAAAACGTACGATGCATGCATTTTTTTATTCCTCTTACATTTTCTTTGCTATCCGCGATTCTCATATCGCCGATATAAAACTGAAAAATACATTTTCGAACAGCAAGCGAAACTCACCGTTAGCGCCCTACTTTAAAGTTAAATTTCACTTTGCAAGTTTCGAAAAAACAGAGCACCCATACACGAAAATTTCACCCGCGTACACACGGAACCGCGCCGTTTAGAAAAAAAATAAAAACGGCACACATATAAATTGCATGCATCGTACGTTTTCAGGTAGACACATTTTTCTTAACCCATTTATAGATGGTATCCGTGTGTGTGTGTGTGTGTGCATCTAGGTGGGTGTAGGGGGGTTCTTAAAAGGGTTGAGAGGGGGGGAACATATAAAAATGATAACGCATCGCAAGACGGCTGCTTTTATGGTTTATTTTTTATTTTTAAAAGTTATTTTTTATTGAAGCGGGG